>JBBPBX010056030.1:0-22902 GCA_038048925.1 Garcialebias charrua
GTGGTCCTACTGGCTTCATCAGTTCGTGATTTACAATTTTCACTGGAGCGGTTTGCAGCCGAGTGTGATACGGCCGGGATGAGGATCAGTTCCTCCAAATCCGAGGCCATGGTCTTGAGCCGGAAAAGGGTAGCATGCCCTCTCCGGGTCGGGGAGGAGGTCCTGCCCCAAGTGGAGGAGTTTACGTATCTCGGGATCTTGTTCACGAATGAGGGAAAACTGGAGCGTGAGATCGATAGGCGGATAGGTGCAGTGTCCGTAGTGAAGCGGGCGCTGTACCGGTCTGTCGTGGTGAAGAGAGAGCTGAGTCAAAAGGCAAAGCTCTCAATTTACCGATCGATCTACGTTCCCACCCTCATCTATGGTCATGAGCTTTGGGTTATGACCGAAAGAACAAGATCTCGGATACAAGCGGCTGAAATGAGTTTTCTCCGCAGGGTGTCTGGACTCTCCCTTAGAGATAGGGTGAGAAGCTCAGTCATCCGGGAGGGACTTGGAGTAGAGCCGCTGCTTCTCCACATCGAGAGGAGCCAGTTGAGGTGGCTCGGGCATCTGGTTAGGATGCCTCCTGGACGCCTCCCTGGGGAGGTGTTCCGGGCATGTCCCACCGGGAGGAGACCCAGAGGAAGAGCCAGGACGCGCTGGAGGGACTATGTTTCTCGGCTGGCCTGGGAACGCCTTGGGATTCCCCTGGAGGAGCTGCACCAAGTGGCTGGGGAGAGGGAAGTCTGGGCCTCCCTACTTAGGCTGCTACCCCCGCGACCCGACCCCGGATAAGCGGAAGAAGATGGATGGATGGATGGATGGATGGATGGATGGATGTTTTTGCTACTTTTCTATTGTTTATTGTTTAATGTATGTGTTTCATTGGCCTCGAGGCTCAATAAGATTTACCTGACTAAATAAAGGTTGAATGAAAAAAAATAAAAAAATAAAATTCAGTGTAACATTATTTTTGATCAAAGCTTGTAAGAACCCCCCCCCACCTACAGAGCAGTCTCTGGTGAAAACAACTCTCTCTCTCTGTAGAAGCAAGTTGGAAATGCTGTTGGAATGTGTGGTTAATTTGTGGGGGATGTATGTAAATGAATGTTCTTTGTGTGAGGGGGATCTTTTGTTTTGACCTACTGGAAAAGATAAGCTGGGAGAAGATTCTCAGGAGGGGATGTTTACCCACAAACAAAGATATCCACCCCCAGGCTCATGACACCTAATGGAAGAATTGTCATTTTGACAAACTCATGGCAGTTCTAGTGTTTTTTTTTCCCCCTGGGTTTGCTAGTGTTAAACAAAGCTGATGATGTTTCATTCTCTGTTTCAGACATGCAAAAGTTCGCACCAGCCAGTGAAAAGGCAAACTGGAAGAAACACGGATGCATTTTTCAAAATGATGTGTGGGTAGGTCCAAATGGTAATCCATGTCTTCCAAGACACTTTTTCCCTTCTTTTGCAGCATTGACACATGGATTGGACCACGTGTCAAAAGGAGGGATGTTGAGACAAATCAATGAAAATTGGTTTACGATTAACTTTCATCAAACAGCCACACAACACTGTGAGGCATGTTTAATCTGTGCCACACATAATGTTGCTAAAGCCATTAAACCCACAGGTTCTGGAGCCCACAAAACAATCACAGCACCATTCCAACACATCATGATTGATTTCATTGAACTAACACCAGCTCAAAACAAAAAATACTGTCTAGTCATAGTAGACATGTATTCCAAATGGGTAGAAGCCTTCCCGACAAAGCATGCCACAGCTAAAACAGTAGCTAAACTTCTGTTACAAGAAGTCATTCCCAGGTGGGGAATCCCACAAAAAATCTCAAGTGATAATGGCCCCCATTTCGCAAATCAAATCCTTGACGACATATCACGAGTACTGAACTTTGATCTGACCAAACACTGTGCCTATCATCCACAAAGTGGAGGGGCGGTCGAAAGAGAGAATGGAACATTAAAAAACAAACTGTCTAAGATCTGTGAAGAAACAAAACTTAACTGGGTGTCTTGTTTGCCGATTGCACTAACATATTTGCGCATGCGGAGACGAGCTAAGCATAACCTCAGCCCATTTGAAATCCTTTTTGCGGCTCCACCCAACATGGGTGTGGGACCAATCTCAACTAGTGATCTAAAACATTGTGATCACAACATGCTGACGTATTGCATTAATCTGACTAACCACCTCAAATCCATCAGAGAGCAAGTCCAGGGAGGGCTACCCAGCCCAACTCAGGTAAAATTACACAACATAACTCCTGGAGACTTTGTTATGGTTAAATCTTTCAGGAGGAAACACTGGAACTCGCCCAGGTGGACCGGACCCTACCAGGTATTGCTCGTGACCCACACGGCCGTGAAAGTCGCTGAGAGAGCTACTTGGATCCACGCCGCCCACTGCAAGCTGTTCCGAGGTACCAGGTCACCAACAGAGGACCCACTGGCAGGAGAACGAGTTTAATCATCCCAGAGGAAAAGCGCGCCAGAGCCTTAAATGCTGGGTGCCAACAGGGGTGCAGCAAGTATCGGAATCTGCACGATTTGATACCACCGAGGGTGCAGCAAGTATCGGAATCTGCACGATTTGATACCACCGAGGGATCTACACGCTCAAGAGACACTGCGTTAGAAGAACTCCTGACAACAACAGAAAAGATAAGACAATGCTCGATACACGCATCCCACGCACAACTTTAAAACAAACTGTTTCACCTAGAACATCCACTGGGATGAAAGAGTTGCTTTGCTATATTCTAGTCATTGTGGGACTGACACTGATAGGTCTCATGACATGGTACCTGCATCCTGAAAATGTGAACCAACTCAATCCAGCTAAGAGAGAGCTCAAACAGAGTCCTGGTCGAAGGGACTACAATGGTAACCCCGTCTTCATGGTTCCATATGTCAACGGTACAACTTCAACAATAACTTTACCTGTTTGCAGATTGTTTGACTGCTCAGATGAAAGAATCAGAAAAGCCGAGTTTTACATGTGTCTCTGTGGTACTTATGATCCTACCATTTGTAAGTCCTGCCCAACATGGGAAAAAGTTTTTTTGTACACAGGTCCTTGGGATAGTCCACAAACAAAGAAAGGCCAACCACTTTATTGGTGGGCTGAAAGGTTTAAACTAGTAAAAGGCGGAAATGGCGGATCAGCTAACCTCCTATTATCCATACAATCCGTGACGAGATGGCATGTGTATCCCCCACCTAGCTACAGATACCAAAAGGATGCAACTCGGAAACTACTTAGATACACGACAAACCCTAAATTGCATGTTATTCTCCAAGCAGAAGTACCAGGTACAGACCCCTTCAGGGAACTTATAATTCAAATAACAGATTCTCCACCAACACCCACACGATATGAAGTATCTTCCGGTCTCGAGACTAACGACACACTTCTTAGCATTGACAGCGTAGATTATTCCAAGTTGTCCCCAAATGATGTAATCGCTATGACCACAGGGTACTCCGATCTTAATGTATGGTTAACATGGTTAATTGAATCAGCTAAAGAAGCGTCGCTCTCTGAATGTGTAGCCTGTGCATCTGCACGACCCACTCCCTTAACAGAACCAGCACCGTTGTTTTTAGAAGACGAATGGGGTTTCGATTGCATGTTACTTATCACCAGAAAAATTAAAACTAGGAATTGCACAACCTTAGAAGAAATCTTTCCCCTTGGTCCTAATGGCACACAGGTTGGTGCATTTCATGCTGATAAAAGACACGATTATATTTGTTTCAATTTCGTAACCACCGTTCCTGACACCAACCTAGGCAGCATAGATGCTGATTGGTGTAATGTAACATTCACAGCCGTAACCACGAAAGGTCTGCGACAGGAGGTGGGGCGACTGACGCGTTCAGGTTTGTATTACTATTGTGGTGGTAAAAGGTTGTATACTCAAGTCCCTCAAAATTCAATAGGACTGTGTGCTATGGTTAGACTTAAGGCTCCACTTACTCTCATAGGACACAAAATTGCACAAGTTTTTCCTTATCCAGGTAACAGACGGCGTAGAGGTTTGACCTTTGATCCAACAGTGAACTCTCCAACTTACATCGATGCGATTGGAATCCCTAGAGGCGTTCCAGACGAACATAAATTGGCTGATCCCATTGCTTCAGGGTTTGAAAATCTTCCCGTGATCTCAGCATATTTCCCTGTCACACCTAATAAAAATGTTGACCGTATTAATTACGTTCATTATAATATCATGCGTCTTAGCAATCTGACCAGAGATGCTGTTGAAGGACTAGCTGAGCAATTGGCTCCCACTTCCCTGATGGCTGTACAGAACAGAATGGCTCTTGATTTTTTGCTCGCGGAGAAAGGCGGAGTTTGTAGCATGTTTGGCGACTTGTGTTGTAGTTTATCCCCAACAATACTGCCCCTGATGGAAAGGTGTCTAGAGCTTTGGAAGGACTTAGAACTTTGTCTAACGAGATGCAGAGTCACTCAGGTATTTATAATCCCATTGACGACTGGTTTAATAGCACGTTTGGTAGATGGAAAGCGATAGTTATATCTTTGCTTATGTCTTTTGCCGTTTTTGCTGCTATCTTGATTACTTGTGGCTGTTGTTTCATTCCATGCATGCGTTCATTAGTTACTCGTCTAATCACAAAATCTTTGACCCCAGAACGCTTGTCAGAAACCTATGCGTTGTTAGCAAGTTCTCCAGACACATACATGCAAATGTTTCCCTTTTCAGAACATGCACGCATTTCCCCTCTTCCCGATTCCGATCTGACTACTTATGCCGACGTCTGCACCCTGGAAGACTGCATCACTGAGTTTGAAATGTACCCATTAGAGTAAACCATCAAAATCACACTTATTGCTCGCACCGACTGAACTACCTAAACTATAGACATGGACCACTTAGACGACGTGTTCACCATTGATTATGATGTACAATCACGGGTAATAAACTTTACAACCAAGCCGAGCCTACCTCGCTTAGACTTTTTAGATTTCGTAGCAAACATAGTACAAATTTGTGCTTTAAGACAGCCCCAAGAGGCTCATGTATTCTACGGCTACCACTTTTTGAATTAAAGAGACGTATTTGTTTTTCTTTTGTTTTATTGATGTTGATTTGACTTTTATTTGCTGATTTTTACTTGATTACATTTTATCCTGATTAAAATACATATTATCTGTTCATTTATTCTCTTTTGTACTTTAATCCTCAATTGTTCTGTCTTCAATTGTTTTTGAACATGACTGTTGCTTGCCACATTATTTGCAGGTCTTTACCCTGCACAAAAACAGCTACTTGCTAATTCTATCTCTAGTTAATGATGGTTGCATGGAAAGTCTATTAGACACATGTAATTTGATGTTTTATTTTGAGAGTCTCATACTTTTTTCTTCTCTTATAGATCAACTGAATGTAAGGATGATATGGACACCAGATTTGGTCGCCGCCGTGGGGCCGGGGTGTTGTGCAGCTTTTATCCCCAAGCACCTCTACATCGTTGCCACCGGGGTTTTCCTGCACAAGTTCACATCATCCAGTTAGGCCTGGGGAGGCATAACGTGTGATTTAATAACACTGTGATTTTCTTGAGTAACATTACTTTTAAGATTGATTGATAATTTTGATTTTGGTTTTGCTTGTATTATTTTGTTGTTGTTGTGAATTGTATTATCTTAGTTGTTCCTGACGGAACAAAAGGAGGGAATTGTAAAGTAAAATCATACACTCTCAGGTATTAAACTCATAATTAAACTCATGTATTAAACTTTTCACCTCATGTTAAGAATCATGCACTCCAAATGACTTTGTGCATCTTGTGACCATCTTGATCTGCTGACTCTGTGCATCTTGTGACCATCTGTGTGAAACCAACCGTTTGTTCCTCATTTTAAATGTCATGTTCCTCATTTTATCTGCTGATTAAACTGTGACCTTCTCGTGTTAGTCTAAAAACACTGTTGCATTATAAGAAAGTGCTGAATGCTCATTTTCCATGCGTTATCAGAAGTTTCCACCTTGTGACAGATAAGCACCTCCTCGTTCCACCCATTGTACCACCCTGTTCCTCCCAAAATTTGCTCCTCCTATGCGAGGGTTTTAATCCATGCTGTGTTACTCTCTGAGCTCAGAGCAGAGCCAGACAGCTTCGGTGCCTGTATTATTTCTGTTCTCAATCTTGCAAGATTCATTAAATCTTTTAAACTTGAACTTCGTTTGGACAGCCTTGCCTCGTTATCCAGTTTATTTCACAGAGGATCCCAGATTGTTAAGAATAAAATAAACTTTGATGATAAATTGTGGAAAAAGAACATACAGGTAGTCCCCGACTTACAAGCGCTTTTACTTACGAGGTCCCGGACTTACGAATATGCATCTCATTAAAAAAAAATATATATATATATTTTTTTTTAAATGAATACATGTACAGTACTGTACAGTTACCAAGCACTTAGCCTATCCTAACACAGTTTTTAAAGATGAAGGAGTGAGTTGAATTGTCTCCCTTTCACATAAAGGGAGCTAGCTCCCTTTATGGGAATGGAGCCTGCATGGAGGAGGGAGACAATTCCACTCACTCCTTCATCTTTAAAAACTGTGTTAGGATAGGCTAAGTGCTTGGTGACTGTACAGTACTGTACATTTATCTATTGATTAAAAATATACAGTACAGTATATATATTTTTTATTTATAAATAGATAAATGTACAGTACAGTACTGTACAGTCACCAAGCACTTAGCCTATCCTAACACAGTTAAAGGTGGGGTATGTAACATTGTAATGTCTGTAACTTTTCAAACAATATATTTTTAACATATTTCTTCACTCTGTCACTATCTATTAACAGACTGATCTTAGACAAAGTAATCTCTGAAAAAAACTATAGTCCCCTTGCTTCTCTATCAGCATTTATAAAAACACTGAAAACACAAGAGTGACCCGGACAATGATCAGCCAATAAAAACAGAGTTGTTTGTCACACCCCAACCCACGCCCCCACCTGTCCCAGCCGCAGCTCGTTCTCATTCAAAGGATTGCAAAGCGATGCAGGACTGTTTTTTATGTGACACAAAATGTATTAAATATCCCTTCTTTATCCCAGAGCTGGACTTTTATTTAGTTTTTTTGCCAAAAGTCAAGTGATCGCTTCATCCTTCACTGACAGACATGAGGAAATGGATTTGTCACGACTCACGAGCGAATTAAAACATGTCCAACGTTGCTTCGTGAACCTCTGCTGATTTCTTCTGGTTTTTGTGTTGTTGGATGAGTGATTCGTGGTTTTATTATATTTTTTAAACAGTTATATTATCATATAAACACAGAAATTCGGAGCGCAGAGACAGGAGGAGGTGGAGCATTCCAGACATTCCAGACCAGCGCTGACAGACATGAGGAAGTCACGAGCGAATTAAATCATGTCCAAACGTTGCTTCGTGAACCTCTGATGATTTCTGCTGGATTTTGTGTTGTAGGACTAGCGCTCCATGGTTTTTATTTTATTTTATTAGAAGGTTTTATTAACATAAACACAGAATATCGCAGCGGCTCTGAGCAGATAGCAGCAGGGGGCGGAGCAGATCCCAAGTTCAGCGGAGCACCGACTGAGCCATATATGGCTCTGAGGGGAGGGAGCAGAATGCTTTTCTGCGCTGAAAATATTTTTAAGTCCCAGAGTGTTCAAATATCGCAGACCCTACCTTTAAGGAGTCAGTTGAATTGTCTCCCTCCTCTCCAGCAGGCTCCATTCACATAAAGGGAGCTATTTTCACTTTATGTGAAAGGGAGACAACTCAACTCACTACTTCATCTTTAAAAACTGTTAGGATAGGCTAAGTGCTTGGTGACTGTACAGTACTGTACATGTATTCATTTAAAAAAATTAAAAAAAATTCTTTTGGTGATCCTACTTACGAATTTTTGACATACAAGCGCCCCCTAGGGACGGAACTCGCTTGTAAGTCGGGGACTACCTTGTAATATGGGTTGGTGGATATAATTTTTAATTATGAATTATGGAAAATAGAACATATAAAGATGGCTAGAATATCTGTTAGATGTGTAAACTAGGCCATAAACTGATAAATTATATATTTTTAGTGACTGCTAACTTTAAAATCAACCATGACACTTTCTGCGGTCAGTGGTAAAATAGTTCCTTATAAGACCTTTAATGAGAAACAAAACATCAACCTCAAAGGTTCTTGTTCAATTGACTAAGATCATCTACCAAGTTAAATTCTATTTCACATTACAGGGAACCCCCGACCTACGAACGAGTTTGGGACCTAAGAACCGTTCGCAGCTCGATCCGTTCGTAGGTAGGGGGTGAAAATTATATTAAAAAAAAAAATTATTCATTCATTCATTCATTCAACCCTTATTTATCATGCTAACGGAGCGTGCGCACATTTAATCATGTACAGTAGTGTACTGTAATGTTAAACATTGCTATTCACATTTACAGAATAAATAAAAATATATTTTCTTACTTTGAGATGGTCAAAGCCGACATCTTAGGTTGCCATGCGTTGATTGTTGTCGGGCCTAGCAGCCCCGCCGGCCGGCCAGTGAACCACCGCAGCCGCTCCAGACCTGTGTTAGCTAGCTGGCTAGCTTCTGCTAGCCAAGCCATGAGCTGGTGTTGGAGCGGCGGCGCGATCAATCTGCAGCTTCTGCTGCTGCCTTAGACATCCACAAAGTTCACAGAGACGTTTCCAGCTCGTAATTAATCCATATGAAGCCATCCTGGTCACCAGTCTTCGGCCGGCTACCGTGTTAGCTCCCGTGTTAGCTTCTGGAGCTAGCCAGGCCGGAGGTGTAGCCAGGCCGGCCGGAGGTGTTCGCACGGCGGCCTGGCACGATCGGCGATAAATCCGCTGCTGCTTGAGACATCCACAAAGTTCACAGAGACGTTTCCAGCTAGTAATTAATCCATATGAAGCCATCCTGGTCACCAGTCTTCGTCCGACTCTCGGCAGCTAACCTAAGATGGCGTCCGGTGTTCTACATTAATTTGTGACCGGAGACCCTAGTGACTGAACCTAAAATAGCGTCCGGTGTTCTACATTAATTTGTGACCGTGTAAACTGAAGACCTACTTCCTGTTGCCCAATATTGCTCAAAAATTGCTCAAAAATGATCAGAAATGATCTTTTTTATCATAATTATTATTTATAAAGCCTTTAAAACAACCAGAGCTGCAACAAAGTGATGTACACATGAAATTAAGAACATTTAAACACAAAAAAAAAAAAAAAAATTTTTTTTTTTTTTTAAATTCATATTTTTATTAAATATGATATGTTCGTAAGTCCCGTGGTTCGCAGGTCGATGGGGTCGTAGGTCGGGGGTTACCTGTATTTAAGTGTGTGTGGGGATTATAAAATAATTTATATTGAGTCAAAGAGCAGCTTAATTAGGCCAGAATGACCCTGGCTCTTAGTGGAGCAATCTAAAACGTTATAATGTACTAAGTTACCAAGAGGATAATCAGAGTCTCACAGTCATTGTTTGATTGTGTGTGGGTGCTTAAATCTGTATAATGGAAAGATAGGAATGTATCATGTCCTCAGATGAGAGAGATGACAGCTAATGAAGTGCATCTGAGTGACTGGATAGAATGAGAAATGGGAGGGACTTCAGAAAGTCTGTAAGGTGTTTGATTGGATAGATATTGAAAACAGGAAGTGTCACGGGGTGGAAGAAATTATAGTCTATATGGATGGAAACAAACCTGACACACATCAGTATTGTTCAGGGGGCCCCTGAATGCGAGGTAATATATACACAATTCTCTCTTCTTCATGCATTTTGAAGTGTGTAAAAATAAAGATGTTGTTAATTCTAACATAAGTGTGTTTCTTCGGAGCAAACAACCTGGGCAGGATGGAGGAGGAGGGATCCTTGTTTTCCTCAACAAGACCCAGACCAGTGATCATTCCGTATATTGCGGGAGTTTCAGAGAAATTGAGATGTTTGTTTTCTAAATATGTCCCAGTGGCTTTTAATTCCCAAAATACATTACGACAAAATCAAAAAGGCGTTCAATACAAGATCAACTGGACTTTATTTGTTGCAGAAAACATATACATACATATTTACATGCGTGGTTCTGTTATAACTCCAAACTTCTCACAGTCATGGAATTGAAAAAGCCTCCTGGATAGGAGTCAAAATGTTTTCTGCAACAAATAAAGTCCAGTTGATCTTGTATTGAACGCCTTTTTGATTTTATCATGTCCTGGACGACTGAGAATCTTCACCAGCACATTACGGCAAAGGCTGGTCCATCCCAAAGATCCAGTCCCCCGGTACAAACAGAGTATGTGTATGCTGTTTAGTGTCAGGAGGGCTGTGATCAGTTTTACATCAGGGAAACTAAACAGCCACTGGCCAACAGGATGGTCCAGCACAGAAGATCAAAATCATCAGGTCAGGACTCTGCGGTCTACACTCATCTCCACACCAGTGGTCACTCTTTCAGGGATAAAGATGTTCACACCCTTGATAGAGAGGATCGATGGTTTGATAAAGGAGGCCATCTTTGGGAAAATAAACCGTCCATCATTAAACAGAGGTGGAGGCCTCCATTTTCAACTATCCCCTCTTACAATGCTGTTATTGCTAGTATAACTCAGCCCCCTGTGTATAGAAACCAGCCATCAGGGTGCTAACAATCCATTGTTAGGCTGATGGTCCTCCTTAATCATGTGAACAGCTAGTTTTGGCTGTCAGAAGCAAACTGGTTGATACGCTACGAGAAGGTGCTATTTATAAGACCGAGCTATGAATACAGCTCCTCAGACCATGTTGCCAAAGTCAGTGAGAGTTGCCAAGAGATGAAAGACAAACATTTTCTACAATTTTCTTTTTGTTTTGTTTTTTGAACGTCCAGAGGACCTGACTTAACTGTTTGGATGTTACATGTATTAAAATGTCAGATATATGAAAAGGAAATAATGCAAATGAGGACTTAAAGCTGCACTTTGTAACTTTGTAATGCAGTCTGTAACTTTTCTAACAATATATTTTTAACATATTTCTTCATTCTGTCACTATCTACTGACAGACTGATGTTAGACAAAGTAATCTCTGAAAAAAACTATAGTCCCCTTGCTTCTCTATCAACATTTATAAAAACACTAAAAACACAGAGTGACCCGGACAATGACCAGCCAATAAAAACAGAGTTGTTTGTCACGCCCCAACCCACGCCCCCGCCTGTCCAGCCCCAGCGCCGCGCACGTTCTCATTCAAAGGATTGCAAAGCGATGCAGGACTGATTTGTATGTGACACAAATGTATTAAATATCCCTTCTTCATCCCAGAGCTGGACTTTTATTTTGTTTTTTTGCCAAAAGTCAAGTGATCGCTTCATCGTTCACTGACAGGAATGAGGAAGTCACGAGCGAATTAAATCATGTCCAACGTTGCTTCGTGAAGCTCTGCTGATTTCTGCTGGTTTTTGTGTTGTAGGACCAGTGATTCATGGTTTTATTATATTTTTTAGAACGTTTTATTAACATATAATCACAGAACTTTGCAGCGCTGAGACAGGACATGTAGTGGGGGCGGAGCATTCCAGACATACCATTCCTGCACTGACAGAAACGAGGAAGTCACGAGCGAATTAAATCATGTCCAACGTTGCTGCGTGAACCTCTGCTGATTTCTGCTGGTTTTTGTGTTGTAGGACCAGTGATTCATGGTTTTATTTTTTATTTTTTAAACGTTTTATTAACATATAATCACAGAATATTGAAGCGCTCCGAGCGGACATTCAGCAGGGGGCGGAGCTGCAGAACTCAAGTTCAACAGAGAACGGACTGTAGCTCCCCCCTCAGAGTCATATATGGCTCTGAGGGGGAGTGAGCAGAATGCTTTTCCCTGATGAAAATTTTTGTAAGTCAGCGTTCTCCAGAAATTACATAGTGAACCTTTAACTTAAAATTATTTAAAATACATACACGAGAACAAGAACTTATATATCAAGCATGTATCAGTTATAATTAGATTTAAAAAACAAAGCAAAATAAACTTGATTAATAGAGTATGACCCTATTGAGCATGCATCAGGGTAGTATGACCCTATGTGCAATGATTTTATAATATACAGTACCATGATTAAACCACACTCCTCCACACCAGTTGGTGGCGGTAATGCATCAAACTACTATTTCCCAACTACAATAAAAATAACCTACAAGGTGATGTTTCAAAAAATATATACAGTATACTGTATGATGACCCTATTGAGCATGCATCAGGTATAATATACCATGATTAAACCACACTCCACACCAGTTGGTGGCGGTAATGTACCAAACTACTATTTCCCAACTACAATAAAAATAACCTGCAAGGTGATGTTTCAAAAAATATATATACTGTATATCTATTCAACTTTCTACGTTTTCCGCAGACAGATCTCACGTTTTCTGTCCTTCAGACGTGCTGCACTAACTGCATTTCCTCTATTAAACAGTTGGCGTCACTGCGGAACAAATAATACCGCTGCACAGCTGAAACAACACCAGAAGAAGAGTCAACGGAAGTACGTCTTTTATGCTAACGATGAGAAACGAGAGGTGTGTGTATTTAGACTACGAGTTAATTTTCCGTAACATTTGCAGTAATTTCATATTCTTGAATTCGGTTAATCTGTACCGAATACCGATTTCTTATCCGTAATTTTTAGGAAATTTTAACTAACAGAGATGAGGAGACAGCAGGCTAAACAAGAGGAAGTGGCTACGGAAGAAATGGAGTTTCTGGAAACAACAGTCGCATGTTATAAAGAGGACAAACGGCAACACAACCAAATCCAAGATGCTGTTTTCAGCCCCAAAGCTCTGCCTCACAGATTAGGTTTGTATCTAAACGTTCCTGCTATTCATTGTTATGATTTTAGTTGCAGTTTCACGGATTTAAATGTTCCGTCCCCGTGACGGATTTCCGTCATTTTGAACGTTTTATTTATTTATTTCAAGTCAATATCATTACAGTACTGTCAGGTGATAAAAGATATAAGTGAAGGATATTGTGAACACACAAAAAGTATTTTATTTAATTTATAAATAACAGTTCACAATATATAGTTCAAACTAAAATTAAGAACAATAATGAAAACTTAACATAAGACAAACTTGATAATAAACAAAATAAGAGAAAAAATCTTGTTATATCTTCTGTAATACTGAACGTAAAGTGCATCCTTTTTGGGGGGTTAACATATTCTTCATAACAATGTACACATACAAATGAAATACTGGTGAGAAAAGGAAGAAAAAAAATGAAGAAAACAGATAAACAAGAATATTAAATTAATGCAGGGGTGTTAACGTTTGACAGGTGTGTTATTGTGCGCTCTTCACTGACGTCATCAGCATGGGACTATTTAAGGAGTCGTGTTTTAGCACAGCTGTCTGTAATCAAATTATTGTTTGGAATAAACCTAAAAAAGCTAAGTCTGGTCCTCTGGACATTCAAAAAACAAAACAAAGCAAAAAAATTGTAGAAAAGTTTCGTCTTTCGTCCGAAAGACTTCCTCAGTCTGAGCTGCTGTATTCAGCTCAGTCTTAAGGCTGGTTTATACCATACCATACCATTTTATTTGTAAAGCACTTTCAACAGGAACAAGTCCACACCAAAGTGCTGGACAAACAAACAAACAACAGGCAACACAGTGAAATACAACACGAAAGACATGAAAACATTACAGATCATAAATAAAACGATCCAATATAAATCAGCTGGTGTTGAAAGCAACAGAATAGTAGTGAGTTTTTAACTGGGATTTGAAAACTGCGAGGGAGGGGGCCTGTCTGACAGGTAGAGGTAATTCATTCGAGTCTTGGGCAGGCCCTGTCACCTCTGCGCTTAAAGCGAGTTACTGGAACTCTTATGGTACGTCCAGACCGAACAGCGTTTCAACTTCCAAAAAGCTTGTCACGCACGCAAGTGGACGCACTTGGTGTCCAGACCAGAACGCCAGAACGCGAAACTGCTGCGGGGTGTGTGGGAGGAGCTTACCGGTATACCGAGTCCTCACTGCACTCCGCCAGGCGAGGAGCTTTTTATTTCTGTCTCTGTGGAGCAGACTTGACTGGTCGTGAAGGACTTGTCGCGAACACACAGCTACAATGAGTTTCTCTTCCATAGTCCATGACTCCGCAGGTTTTTTCTGTGTCCCACAAACAATACGTCACATAGTTGCGCAATCGTTTCCGCGTCACATAGGGACTCTCCCCCTCTCCCCCTGACCCCCTCTCTTCTCCCCCGACTCTCCCTGATCAACCAATCAGGGAGAGTTGAACGGCGTTTGAATGTTTGAACCGCAAAATCTTCAGCTCAATCAACGTGTGCTTTGGAGGCTGACGCGGGTTCACGTGCACGGAAAAATGCTTTCCATCACGCTCAACACGCACGTGACGCCCGACGCCAAGACGCGGCTGGAAGCGCATCCCCCATTGACTTTGCATGTAAGCTGGACGCTCCTGCCGTTGAAACGCTGTTAGGTGTGAATGCACCAAAGTACCTGATCCTCTGACCTCAAAGCACGTGGTGGGACATATGGGTGTATCAAATCCGAGAGATAAGCAGGGGCGAGGCTGTTCAGTGATTTGTAGACATACAGGAGAATTTTGAACTAGATTCTAAGATGAACCGGTAGCCAGTGCAAGGAGGCCAAGACTGGTGTAATGTGCTCTCTTATGCATGTACTGGTTAAAAATCGGGCTGCTACGTTCTGAACCAGTTGTAATCGTGCAATGGTGGCCTGACTGACGCCAAGCAGAAGTGAATTGCAGTAATCAAGCCTAGATGTAATAAATGCGTGAATTACTGTCTCCAGGTTATTTTTGGATAGTATGGGCTTCAGCTTGGACAGTCGCCTCAGCTGGAAAAAACAGGATTTAACGATCAAATTTACATGGCTGTTGAGTTTCATGGATGGATCCATTATCACTCCCAGATTTGTGACCTTTTGTTTTTCAGACAGGGGTAGAGCAGAAAGGTCGATGCAGTGGTTCGAGGTTGTGTCATTGGGAAGGAACAGTATGGCTTCAGACTTCTTATCATTGAAACTTAAGAAATTTAAAGCCATCCAGTCCCTGATGTCAGCCAGGCAGTCGAGCAGAGGCTGAATAGAGCATGTTCCATTTTGCCTTAGGGGAAGGTAAATTTGACAGTCATCGGCGTAGAAGTGGAAGGGTATGTTGTGTTTCCGGAAAATAGCACCAAGTGGCAGCAGGTATAAGGAGAATAAGAGAGGACCCAGGATGGACCCCTGTGGTACCCCCCATTTAAGAGCCGCCACTGCAGAACTAAAATCATTGATGGAGACACAAAAGGATCTGTCAGAGAGGTAGGATCTGAACCAATTGAGGGCTGACCCTGTGATGCCCACCCACTGCTCCAACCTAGCAATGAGGATCTCATGGTCGATGGTGTCGAACGCGGATGAGAGGTCCAATAGGACAAGCAGCACAGAGTCACCTGTGTCTGTGGATAGGAAGATGTCGTTAAAAACCTTCAGTAAGGCAGTCTCAGTGCTGTGGAGAGATTTGAAGCCAGATTGGAATAGCTCGGGGATAGCGTGATCCTCCAGGAAGCACTTCAACTGGGACTTGACTAGGAATGTGCGATATGGCCTAAAATTCATATCACGATATGTATTGTGAAGGGTGGCGATAACGATATACAGTATATCACGAAATGTTTTTGGTATAAAACTTGCAATAGGAATGAAAAAAACAAAGCATAGGGTGTTCTTTTGACAACATTTATTTTGAAAACTGTTGTATCACAAAATAATCTCAATCAAGAAGAGTCAAACACTATTTCTAGAGGTTTCTATAAAAAAAGAAATCAAGTATAGGCTTGTTTCTTGTAGTTCAAATTGTATGAAATATTCAGCTATAAAAAATGTTGATAATTAACCATTGTCAGCTAACTCAAAAAATAAAGAGATACAGAGCAGCTTTTTAAATATAAAATAGTGCATACTGAACACTTAAACTTGAACTCAAACTTGAACTCAAACCCAAAATTAGTTAGAAATATTAGTTCTAAAGTTTTTAAAAACAAACAAAAAACAATAATAATCAAGTATAGGCTTCTTTCTTCTAGTGCAAAACAGTGCAAATGTATTAGTTATTTGTTTTAAATAAAGTATGTTGATAAACTTTTTTTTAGCTAATGCAAAAAATAAACACCAACAGAGCAGCATTTTACATAAAAAATAGTGCACACTGAACACAAACTTGAACTCAAACTCAAAATTAACCGTCATCTGTTAGAAATAATAGTTTGAGTTTTTAATTGCACACAAAAAAATCAAGTATTAGGCTTCTTGCTTACAGTGTAAAACTGTACAAAATGTATGAAATGTTTGCCATTTGTTTAAATAAGCTATGTTGAACCATTGTCAGCTAACTAAAAAAAAACACCAACAGAGCAGCATTTTACATAAAAAATAGTGCACACTGAAGCAGCTGAGAAGATCGTCGGCACCTCCTTGCCCTCACTGCAGGACTTACACAGCAAACGCCTCACTCGGAAAGCCCACTGCATGGCAGGTGATCCCACACACCCACTACACAGCTGCTTTAGACTGCTGCCATCAGGGAGGAGACTGAGGAGTCTCCAGGCTCGAACCAGCAGACTGAGAGACAGCTCTGTTCATCAGGCAGTCAGAATGCTAAACACTCTGCCTGCTCTGCCTCCCCTCCCATTTGAACTGCCTTAACACAAAAAACTTTCTCACACATTACCACTCAACACAAAGTTTTTAACACTGGACCCTGTGTCATCAAACGGGTTATTCACTAAACTCTCGGTCATGTACTCATTCAGTTTGCACTACTTCTCATATTTGCACTAATGTTTGTATTACATTACTGCCTATAGTCATACTACTGTTTACATTCACTGTTTACATTTATTAATACGGTTTACATTTATTACTACTGCTTTACATTTATTACTACTGTTTACATTTACACTACTTTTATCTACACTACTGCAGATACATATACAGCATTCTCTGACTAGCCTTATCTAAGGATGCCAAATGTGCCTTATGTGCCTCACTGCATATGCCACTTTGCCTCTATACCAACATCAACTACCTCATACATATACTGTGTACATTAACTTATATGCTGCTGTGCCACTCTTTGCAAATGTCAATGCTAGAACCTTCAGTTTATTTTATAGATATACTTTTTATACTTTTTATACTACTATGCAAAAACTCAGGACAGTATTACACTTTTATTATTTCATTTTATGCTTATGTTCATTGGGTGTTTGGTGTTTCAGGGGTGTTTGGTGTTTCAGTGTTGGTGTAAATTTTCATACTTTTATACTATTATGAAAAAACTCAGGACAGTGTTACACTTTTACTATTTTATGCTTATGTTTATTAAATGTTTTAGTGTTTAGTGTTTAGATGGTTACTGTTGCACCGAGGGACTGAGAGAAACGCAATTTCGGTCCTGTGTATGTCCTGTACATATTGCAGTTCTGACAATAAAGTTGACTTTGACTTTGAACTCAAATTCAAAATTTAGCTGTCATCTGTTAGAAATAATAGTTTGAGTTTTTAATTGCACACAAAAAAAATCAAGTATTAGGCTTCTTGCTTACAGTGTAAAACTGTACAAAATGTATGAAATGTTTGCCATTTGTTTAAAGGGATTGTGACATGATTTTTTTACTATTCATAAAATTGCTCAAAATATATATATTTTATCATTTAAATATGTTTGTTTTTGCAAACAAAATGATAAATCACTTTAATTTTGCTTTAAAAGTGATTTTGAACTTCAAGCCGTGTTTAATCATGGGAAATCCCATTACACACGAACGCACCATCTGTGATGTCACACTGGGCAGAGCTCTGGGCTTGTCACAGTGCGCAGGTATGAGCAGCTCGACATGAAGGAAGTCTGATACAGCATCAGACCTAAATTAGATCCTGTTGTTTCTTGTTTCATCACCCAAACAATTTTCTGCTTCCCAAAATGAAGACAAATAGCTCAAATCTTCACTTAGATTGCTAAATTCAGCCAGTTTTAAATTGTCCGCTATTAAAGACACCACAGCCCTCTGCCCAGTGTGACATCACATATGGTGCGTTCGAGTGTAATCGGATTTCCCATGATTAAACACGGCTTGAAGTTCAAAATCACTTTTAAAGCAAAATTAAAGTGATTTATCATTTTGTTTGCAAAAACAAACATATTTAAATGATAAAATATATATATTTTGAGCAATTTTATGAATAGTAAAAAAATCATGTCACAAACACACCAACAGAGCAACATTTTACATAAAAAATAGTGCACACTGAACACAAACTTGAACTCAAGACACCGAGCTCAATTTGTGGCACTGGCATGTCGTACTGACACTTCCTGTGACATGCCACAGTTTTTGTGACACGTGCCACAGTTTTTGTGACATGTGCCACAGTTTTTGTGACATGTGCCAGTTTTTGTGACATGTGCCACAGTTTTTGTGACATGTGCCACAGTTTTTGTGACATGTGCCACAGTTTTTGTGACATGTGCCACAGTTTTTGTGACATGTGCCAGTTTTTGTGACATGTGCCACAGTTTTTGTGACATGTGCCACAGTTTTTGTGACATGTGCCACAGTTTTTGTGACATGTGCCACAGTTTTTGTGACATGTGCCACAGTTTTTGTGACATGTGCCACAAGATGGCAGTGTTTTCAGCATGTCAATGCCTATTTTAACTGACATGTCAGTGTTTTCAGCATGTCAATGCCTATTTTAACTGACATGTCAGTGTTTTCAGCATGTCAATGCCTATTTTAACTGACATGTCAGTGTTTTCAGCATGTCAATGCCTATTTTAACTGACATGTCAGTGTTTTCAGCATGTCAATGCCTATTTTAACTGACATGTCAGTGTTTTCAGCATGTCAACGCCTGGCACTGGCATGTCGTACTGACACTTCCTGTGACATGCCACAGTTTTTGTGACATGTGCCACAAGATGGCAGTGTTTTCAGCATGTCAATGCCTATTTTAACTGACATGTCAGTGTTTTCAGCATGTCAATGCCTATTTGCGCCTAATTACTCATCAAATTACTCATTTATACTGCCTCTTACTAAAATACTGATTCAAAATTGTGACTATTGCTTTTTAAATCGTAGAAAACATTTATTTAAGGGACATTTACTTGTTGTCAATGCCTATTTTAACTGACATGTCAGTGTTTTCAGCATGTCAACGCCTGGCACTGGCATGTCGTACTGACACTTCCTGTGACATGCCACAGTTTTTGTGACATGTGCCACAGTTTTTGTGACATGTGCCACAGTTTTTGTGACATGTGCCACAAGATGGCAGTGTTTTCAGCATGTCAATGCCTATTTTAACTGACATGTCAGTGTTTTCAGCATGTCAATGCCTATTTGCGCCTAATTACTCATCAAAGAAATTACTCATTTATACTGCCTCTTACTAAAATTTTGATTCAAAATTGTGACTATTGCTTTTTAAATCGTAGAAAACATTTATTTAAGGGACATTTACTTGTTGTCAATGCCTATTTTAACTGACATGTCAGTGTTTTCAGCATGTCAACGCCTGGCACTGGCATGTTGTACTGACACATCCTGTGACATGCCACAGTTTTTGTGACATGTGCCACAGTTTTTGTGACATGTGCCACAAGATGGCAGTGTTTTCAGCATGTCAATGCCTATTTTAACTGACATGTCAGTGTTTTCAGCATGTCAATGCCTATTTGCGCCTAATTACTCATCAAATTACTCATTTATACTGCCTCTTACTAAAATATTGATTCAAAATTGTGACTCTATTGCTTTTTAAATCGTAGAAAACATTTATTTAAGGGACATTTACTTGTTGTCAATGCCTATTTTAACTGACATGTCAGTGTTTTCAGCATGTCAACGCCTGGCACTGGCATGTCGTACTGACACTTCCTGTGACATGCCACAGTTTTTGTGACATGTGCCACAGTTTTTGTGACATGTGCCACAAGATGGCAGTGTTTTCAGCATGTCAATGCCTATTTTAACTGACATGTCAGTGTTTTCAGCATGTCAATGCCTATTTGCGCCTAATTACTCATCAAAGAAATTACTCATTTATACTGCCTCTTACTAAAATTTTGATTCAAAATTGTGACTACAGTATTGCTTTTTAAATCGTAGAAAACATTTATTTAAGGGACATTTACTTGTTGTCAATGCCTATTTTAACTGACATGTCAGTGTTTTCAGCATGTCAACGCCTGGCACTGGCATGTTGTACTGACACATCCTGTGACATGCCACAGTTTTTGTGACATGTGCCACAGTTTTTGTGACATGTGCCACAAGATGGCAGTGTTTTCAGCATGTCAATGCCTATTTTAACTGACATGTCAGTGTTTTCAGCATGTCAATGCCTATTTGCGCCTAATTACTCATCAAATTACTCATTTATACTGCCTCTTACTAAAATATTGATTCAAAATTGTGACTCTATTGCTTTTTAAATCGTAGAAAACATTTAATTAAGGGATTGCATGTGCTTTGGAAACAATGCCACAAATAGTGTTTCCTATTTATTTAACATGCTGTAAGGAAAGAGGCATTCCATGTCATTATTGACATTTAATTCTGTTGCACTTTGTAGCACTTTGAGATTTTCATTAATGAAAAGTGCGTTATAAATTGAATTCATTATTATTATTATTATTATTCCACAAGTAGCTGGTTTGTAACACAATAATGATGGCTATTTTGATTTCTTACTCAGAAATTTACCTGTGGAAGCACCTGGCCAAACGGGTGTCAGAGAATACAGTACATAGTTCTCAAAACTCAACATTCCTTCATTTCATATAGATGCTATTTTATTTTATGTAGACTACTTAAGCTCAGCTTACTGTGATGCCACAAATATAGTCGTCCTTATAGCAAAGTACCACGTTCATTGTAGCAAGTGGAGGGATAATAAGCCCTCATTCCCATGTTTCATGAATGAACTTTCTTGCCTACTATTCTTAGTTAAGTACGGTAGAATAAAAAAACTGGAAAACTGCTAGTACCATCTCACAACAGTTACCTAAAAACTTGCTGTTTTAAGTTTCTTATTGTCTTGCTCCTTTGTGTACCCGTACTTTTTCATTTATTGTATTTTGATATACAGTATATATATATATATATATATATATATATATATATATATTTTATTTGTCAACTTTCATCATTTTGAAAACCGCCCCCTAGCTTGTCGATTGTAGTTCTGTTATCATTCACGAGAGTTTGTATATATTTCTGTTTATGTATTGTTCTGTAGTTCTGTTTTAATAATAAATAAAAAAGTTAAATAAATAGGAAACCCCATTTGTGACATTGTTTCCAAAGAACATGCAATCTCAACTCAACTTTATTTTGGTAAATTAAAAACATTACAAACACAGAAAAACTGTGACATGCCACCGGAAGTCAGAGTCAGAGAGTCTTTATTGTCATTTGCACCGCATGTAGTAC
Source organism: Garcialebias charrua (assembly GCA_038048925.1). Lineage (NCBI taxonomy): Eukaryota > Metazoa > Chordata > Actinopteri > Cyprinodontiformes > Rivulidae > Garcialebias > Garcialebias charrua. The sequence goes on from JBBPBX010056030.1 coordinate 21,550, forward strand.
ATGTGATGAAATGAGATTATGTACACAGGGTCCCAGTTACATCCAACAACAAAATGTAAGCATTGACATGCTGAAAAACAGTAACATCTTACTGACATGTTGTGGCACATGCCAGGAACACTATGGCATGCCACAAAACACTGACATGTTGTGGCACATGCCAGGAACACTGTGGCATGCCACCGGAAGTGTCAGTACTACATGCCGGTGCCATAATACAGTCACAATTTTGAATCAATATTTTAGTAAGAGGCAGTATAAAACAAGTAAATGTCCCTTAAATAAATGTTTTGTATGATTTAAAAGCAATACAGTCACATTTTTGAATCAATATTTTAGTAAGAGGCAGTATAAAACAAGTAAACACAGCGGGAGATCAGGTGGGCCTGAGGACAGCCAGAAACAACCTGGCCCGGGGCATCAGAAAGGCCAAGAAGCAGTATTCCAGGAAAATAGCTCACCGCTTCAAGGACAGCAAGGACACACGGAGTCTGTGGCAGGGAATACAGACCATCACTAACTACAAACCATCCCCCCAGACCTGTGACAGCACAACCTCCACGCTGAATGAACTGAATGACTTCTTTGCTCGGTTTGAGGCATGTAACAGCACACCTGCACAAAAACTCCCCCCCTCTCCTGATGGCCAGGTGCTGGCGCTGTCCTCAGACAGCGTGAGGCGATCATTCATCAAGATCAACGCACGGAAAGCTTCTGGTCCTGACAACATACCTGGTCGTGTGCTGAAGGACTGTGCAGGGGAACTCGCAGCGGTCTTCACAGACATCTTTAACATCTCGCTGAGTCAGGCCATCGTCCCCACCTGTTTCAAAGCCACAACCATCATACCTGTCCCAAAGAAGGCAACGCCCTCCTACCTCAATGACTATCATCCGGTAGCACTCACCCCCATCCTGATGAAGTGTTTCGAACGGCTAGTCATGAAAAACATCAAATCTGTCCTCCCTGCCTCCCTAGATCCCTTCCAATTTGCATATCGGTCTAATCGCTCAACCGACGATGCCATCTCCTCTGCCCTCCACACAGCTCTCACACATCTGGACACGAAGGACTCTTATGTTAGAATGCTGTTCATTGACTTCAGCTCGGCATTCAACACCATCATCCCCCAACAGCTCATCCTTAAACTGGACAGTCTGGGGCTGAACACCTCAATGTGTAACTGGCTGCTAGACTTCCTGACCGGGAGACCACAGGCAGTACGGGTCGGGAATAACACATCCAGCACCATCACATTGAATACAGGAGCCCCACAAGGATGTGTGCTGAGCCCCCTTCTATTCACCCTGCTAACACACGACTGCACACCATCGTACAGCTCCAACCACTTCA
>JBBPBX010056031.1:0-13610 GCA_038048925.1 Garcialebias charrua
AATCTTCTGCTTCAATCATCCTGCCTGCATTTTGGGTTCAAACCTGACGGTTTGTGACAGAATGACTGGACAAACTGAACCCAAAGGTAGGATGATCACTTTGTTTGAGTTTTTTGCCCGTGAGGCTGAGAAGACTGCCCAGAGGGAGAGAGAGGAGGAGATGAAGGATCTGTTCAGGGGAACCCGCCTGGCTATAAAGCATGTTTCCTCCTATCCACCTCAGTGGCTTCATGAGGGACCTTCAGAGGAATAACCAGACACTGACGAGGAGTACTGGTTCCCCTCTGCTCCAAGCTCACACCGCCAAGGTAAGAGGGATCGACGACGGTCTCCGCTCAGCTCTCGCTCGCAGGAGGAGCGAAGGGGGGTGTTGTTGGAGGGGCAGTACAGCCCTAATTCACCAGAGGTGCAGAAATGTTGGCAGGTTTATGTGGAGGCAAGGTACCTGCATTCGCCCAGCCGTGAGCAGGTCCAGATGGTCGTTCCTCACACTTGCCTGCCTGAGGAGGTCACTTCACCAGCTCTCTTGACTCCTCCAACACCTGCTGAAGCTTTGGCACCTCCACCACCCATTTGTCCGGCTTCTCACCACCACAGGAGAGGTCGACATAGGACTCAAACCGTCTCTCTGCCCGGGTCAATCATCCCTGCTCCTGAAGCTCCACAGACCTTGATGTTTCCTGCTGCAAGGGCTCCACAGACCTCCATGTCACCTTCTGCAGGGGCTCCACAGACCTCCATGTCGCCCGTTGCTGCTGTAGGGGCACTGTTATTATCCAACAGATTGAGAGACTACTTAATGCTGCTACCAATAACCCTGATCCTCAATATAAATTCAAGACATATTCCATTATGGAGCATTTAATTACAACTAGTACCGGTTTTAATACCAAACCAAGGCCTCACTCAACTATTGCCATTAGTTAAGACTGCAAGAAAAGAATTAGCCTCCATTTTATCTATAATAATAATAATAATAATAATGAATTCAATTTATAACGCACTTTTCATTAATGAAAATCTCAACGTGCTACAAGGTGCAACAGAATTAAATGTCAATAAAACAAATAATAAAACAATTAAAATCAATAACAGTATCAGCTAAGATCAAAAGTAGAATCATGAGGAGGTAGAGTATGCTCGGTTGAAAAGAAAGGTCTTCAAGCCGCTCTTAAAGTCAACCACAGACTGCTGAGCCTAAGTCCTCCACGTCGCTTGCTGCCACTGCAGGAGCTCCACAGACCACGTCTCCCGCTGTTGCTACAGGGGCTCCACAGACCTCCACACCTGCACCGCCCGATCCAGCTCTTTTGGTCTCGGTGCCAGATACGGCTCATCTGGTCTCGCTGCCTGATCTGGCTCTTCTGGTCTCGCCACCTGCTGACCTCATGCTAGACTTTCCACCTGCTGACCTAAGGCTGGACTCGCCGGCTGCAGACCCATCGCCTGACTCCTCGGCTGCACACCCATCGCCCGTCTACTCATCGGCTGCGGGGGTCCAGAAAGACTCTAGACCTGCCGTCGAAGACTCTGAACCTGCCGTCGAAGACTCTGCACCTGCCGTCGAAGACTCTGCACCTACCGTCGAAGACTCTGCACCTGCCATCGAAGACTCTAAGTAAATCCACCATGGCTTCTCTTCAGTCTGTTCAGAACGCTGCAGCCAGACTTTTGACTGGAACCCGCAGAACGGATCATATTACTCCTGTTCTGTACTCTCTCCACTGGCTTCCGATATATTTTAGGGTTCATTTTAAAATTTTGGTTTTAACTTTTAAAGCACTCCATGGTGAGACTCCCAAATATGTTTTCAATCTTTTGAAGCCACTCTGTCAGTCTAGAACTCTGAGGTCTTCTAATCAGCTACTGCTGTCGGTCCCTAGAACCCATTTTAAAACCCGTGGTGATAGAGCATTTCAGGTGGTGGCACCGAGGCTCTGGAACGCTCTCCCTCTAACAATGCGCGGCTCCGAGTCGACTGATGCATTTAAGAGAAGTCTTAAGACTTATCTTTTCAAACAGGCTTATGGTTAATTGTACTTATTGATTTTAGAGTTTATCATGTGTAACCTTTTTGTATAGCATGTTTTAAGAGTGTATAATTTTAGTATAATTTTAGTATGATTTTATTATGTGTATTTCTTTTGTAAAGCACTTTGTGATTTTATATCTGTGAAAGGTGCTATATAAATAAAGTTTACTTTCTTACTTACTTACTCTGCACCTGCCGTCGAAGACTCTGCACCTGCCGTCGAAGACTGTGCACCTGCCGTCGAAGACTCTGCACCTGCCGTCGAAGACTCTGCACCTGCCGTCGAAGACTCTGCACCTGCCGTCGAAGACTGTGCACCTGCCGTCGAAGACTGTGCACCTGCCGTCGAAGACTCTGCACCTGCTGTCGAAGACTCTGCACCTGCCATCGAAGACTGTGCACCAGCCGCTGAAGACTCTGCACCTGCCGTCGAAGACTCTGCACCTGCCATCAAAGACTGCACCTGCCGTAGAAGACATTGCACCTGCCGTCGAAGACACTGCACCTGCCGTCCAAGACTCTACACCTGCCGTCGAAGACTGTGCACCAGCCGTCGAAGACTCTGCACCTGCCGTCGAAGACTCTGCACCTCCCGTCGAAGACTCTGCACCTGCCATTGAAGACTCTAAGTAAATCCACCATGGCTTCTCTTCAGTCTGTTCAGAACGCTGCAGCCAGACTTTTGACTGGAACCCGCAGAACGGATCATATTACTCCTGTTCTGTACTCTCTCCACTGGCTTACGATATATTTTAGGGTTCATTTTAAAATTTTGGTTTTAACTTTTAAAGCACTCCATGGTGAGACTCCCAAATATGTTTTCAATCTTTTGAAGCCACTCTGTCAGTCTAGAACTCTGAGGTCTTCTAATCAGCTACTGCTGTCGGTCCCTAGAACCCATTTTAAAACCCGTGGTGATAGAGCATTTCAGGTGGTGGCACCGAGGCTCTGGAACGCTCTCCCTCTAACAATGCGCGGCTCCGAGTCAACTGATGCATTTAAGAGAAGTCTTAAGACTTATCTTTTCAAACAGGCTTATGGTTAATTGTACTTATTGATTTTAGAGTTTATCATGTGTAACCTTTTTGTATAGCATGTATTAAGAGTGTATAATTTTAGTATAATTTTAGTATGATTTTATTATGTGTAATAATAATAATAATAATAATGAATTCAATTTATAACGCACTTTTCATTAATGAAAATCTCAAAGTGCTACAAGGTGCAACAGAAATTAAATGTCAATAAAACAAGTAATAAAACAAGTAAAATCAATAACAGTATCAACTAAGATCAAAAGTAGAATCATGAGGAGGCAGAGTATGCTCGGTTGAAAAGAAAGGTCTTCAAGCCGCTCTTAAAGTCAACCACAGACTGTGGGACCCTCAGACAGTCAGGAAGAGAGTTCCACAGGCGGGGGGCAGCCACACTGAAAGCCCGGTCTCCCATGGTCCTTAATTTGGTTCTCGGAATGTGAAGGAGATTACTGTTCTGTGACCGCAGCGACCGGGTGGATGAGTGTGGAATAAGAATATCCTTCAGATAATCTGGTGAAGCTCCATGTAAGCATTGATGTGTAATGAGAGCAGTTTTGTACTGAATTCTGTAGGCGACAGGAAGCCAATGAAGGTTATGAAGAATGGGCGTAATATGTTCAAATTTACGAACTCGCAACAAGATCCTTGCAGCACTGTTTTGAATATATTGAAGTTTCTGAAGGTTTTTGCCAGGGATTCCAATAAACAGGGAGTTGCAGTAGTCGAGCCTGGAGGAGACAAAAGCATGGACGAGCTTCTCAGCATCGGAAAAAGTTAGGGATGGGCGAAGTCTAGAGATGTTTCGAAGATGGAAGAAGCAAGTTTTAAACAGAAGCTTAATGTGATTTTCAAATGTAAGATTGGAGTCCATTTTTATTCCAAGATTAGTAACAGAGGTGGATTTCTTTTGTAAAGCACTTTGTGATTTTATATCTGTGAAAGGTGCTATATAAATAAAGTTTACTTTCTTACTTACTTACTCTGCACCTGCCGTCGAAGACTCTGCACCTGCCGTCGAAGACTGTGCACCTGCCGTCGAAGACTCTGCACCTGCCGTCGAAGACTCTGCACCTGCCGTCGAAGACTCTGCACCTGCCGTCGAAGACTCTGCACCTGCCGTCGAAGACTGTGCACCTGCCGTCGAAGACTGTGCACCTGCCGTCGAAGACTCTGCACCTGCTGTCGAAGACTCTGCACCTGCCATCGAAGACTGTGCACCAGCCGCTGAAGACTCTGCACCTGCCGTCGAAGACTCTGCACCTGCCATCAAAGACTGCACCTGCCGTCGAAGACATTGCACCTGCCGTCCAAGACACTGCACCTGCCGTCCAAGACTCTACACCTGCCGTCGAAGACTGTGCACCAGCCGTAGAAGACTCTGCACCTGCCGTCGAAGACTTTGCACCTCCCGTCGAAGACTCTGCACCTGCTGTCAAAGACTCTGCACCTGCCATCGAAGACTCTGCACCTGCTGACGAAGACTCTTCACCTGCAGCTGAAGACGTTGAACCTGCAGATGAAGACGTTGGACCTGCCGCCGAAGACAATGGACCTGCCGCCGTCGACATTGGACCTGCCGCCAATGACATTGGACCTGCCGCTGATGACATTGGACCTGCCACCGAAGACATTGGACCTGCCGCCGCCGTCGACTCATCATTGGTGCCCGACCACGCATCGGTTGCTGGAGGCGACTCGTCGCCCGACCACGCAACGGCTGTTGCAGGCGACTTGTCACCCGACCACGCAACGGCTGTTATAATAAATAATAATAATGAATTCATTTTATAACGCACTTTTCATTAATGAAAATCTCAAAGTGCTACAAGGTGCAACAGAATTAAATGTCAATAAAACAAATAATAAAACAATTAAAATCAATAACAGTATCAGCTAAGATCAAAAGTAGAATCATGAGGAGGTAGAGTATGCTCGGTTGAAAAGAAAGGTCTTCAAGCCGCTCTTAAAGTCAACCACAGACTGTGGGGCTCTCAGACAGTCAGGAAGAGAGTTCCACAGGCGGGGGGCAGCCACACTGAAAGCCCGGTCACCCATGGTCCTTAATTTGGTTCTCGGAATGTGAAGGAGATTACTGCTCTGTGACCGCAGCGAACGGGTGGATGAGTATGGAATAAGAATATCCTTCAGATAATCTGGTGAAGTTCCGTGTAAGTATTGATGTGTGATGAGAGCAGCTGTTGCAGGCGACTTGTCACCCGATCACGCATCGGTTGCTACCGGCGACTCGTCGCCCGACCACGCATTGGCTGCTGCAGACGACTCATCGCCCAACCACGCAACGGCTGTTGCAGGTGACTTGTCACCCGATCACACATCGGCTGCTGCAGGCGACTCGTAGCACGACCACGCATCGGCTGCTGCAGGCGACTCGTCGCAGACCGACTCTTTGCATGACTCATTGCTGAATGAATCCTCATCGGCAGGACTCCCATCTGACTCAGCAGCTGCCCACGTCGCCATCTCTGGCCCAGCAGCTGCCCACGTCGCCATCTCTGGCCCAGCAGCTGCCAGCACTGCCATCTCTGGTCTAGAAACAGCCTACGTCCTCTCTGGTCCAGCAACTGCCAGCACCGCCATCTCTGGCCCAGTTCTGCCCTTCTACAGACTCTGGTTCAGCTTTGGACGGTCCCTGGGACATCCGTCCGAACCCTGGTCCCACTCTGGACGGTGTCCGGGACGTCCACCTGATCTTTGGCCTCGCTCTGGACGGCCCCCGGGCTGTTCCTTGTTTTGCACGTAGCCCAAGGCCGTTTATGTGTATTTGTGTTTTAGTTTCTCCTTGCTCCCAGGTCTGGACCTGTCGGTTTTTGTTTAGATTTTATGCCCTTGCCCTCTGTCCTTGTGTTTGCCCTCTCCGCCCACCCGGTTCTAGCTTGTGTTCTTTCTTTTTTCTGGAAGGTCCGTCAGGATGCCGGACCTTAAATGGGGGGCTATATAACGGTCAACGGCCCTGCTGGCCCCCTCTCTTTAGCCTGACCTCACACTTACTCGCCTGACCTCACACTTACTCCCTTCTGTCATATTTTTGCCCCTTCTGTACACAGTCCTGCTAAGTTTTACCATTCATCTCAGTAATGCCTGTCACCCTTCCTCTGCTCCTGTCTCCTTGCACCATGCCTTCCCTGCTTAATCAGTTCATCTGTACACCACTCATAAAATGTCATGTTTTTCCCATCCTGCCTTCATGTTCTTTGTTCCACTGCCCTCCTGATTTTTTGTTCTGTTCTTTGTGTGATTTGTTTCTTGTTGTGTTGTACTTTGTCTTTGTCATTTTGTTTCACTCCCTCCTCAGTCTGCTTCTTCAGTCCTGATTCTACTCATCTGCTCACTCCTTCTGCTCCTCATGCCATTGTTTGTTTTTTCCTACTATTTTTTTTCCTTTTTACCCATCTGTCATTTCTCACAGCCACTCCTGTCAGTCAACTGTTCACTACACCCCTTCTGTTTAGCAATCAGTCGTTCATTCCTTACACCTGTTAAGCTCTGTATTTAAACTCCTGCCATCCACCTCCAATCTGTCCCGTCATTGTTTTTGGTTTCAGCTCTGTTATCACGGACAACACGGTCCTTCTCTGTTCCTGCCTAAATTTGTAACCATCCTGTTTGCCAGCCTGTTAGTTTGTAGGTTTTTGCTGCCACACCAGCTTTTTGTTTTGTGTTGTTTAAAAATAAATAATTTTTAGTTTAAAAGAAATCTCCTGCTTCAATCATCCTGCCTGCATTTTGGGTTCAAACCCAACAGTTCGTGACAGGAGCAGTTGGTGAAACACATGTCAGTATTCTTTAATGAAAGTAGAAAAGGTTGATGAATCGAGTGGGAGATTATTCAATTCAGTGTGTTTATATAGCGCCAAGTCACAACAGAAGTTATCTCATGGCACTGAACAAAAACATTCAAATATACAGGTGTTAAGGTTAAGGCTTCTTTATTTGTCACTTGCACCACATGTAATACACATGGTGAAACGCAATTGTGTACACAGGGTCCGGGTTACATCCAACAAAAGTATAAATTGTAAAGAAAAAACCTAATAAGATCTAAGATATTAACTAAGAATACGCTAAACTAATAATACACTAAGCACTAATCGTACAAAACCAATACGGCTGAAGGGAGTGGGGCAAAAGGTGTGTATGCTGGGTGAGTGGGGTCCTTCATGATGCAGGTGGGGGAGGTAGGTATATTTGATCTGTCTGAAGGCCACAACCATGTTCTCTTTCATATATATTTAATCCGTCATATTTTAAAGTTTACAGAGATTATACAGCTGTGGTGTGATGCATCACAAACAATGATGAGTCCAGCTACATGCAGGAGGTGGAACACCTGGAGAGCTGGTGCAGGAAGAATAACCTTCACATCAATGTGAAGAAAATAAAGAAGATGGTTGTTGACTTCAGAAGGAACAAACAAACCTACATCCCCATGAACATTAGAGGATCTGTGGTGGAAGTGGCCTCCAACTACAAGTTCTTTGGTGTGAACCTGAACAACAACCTCAGCTGGAGCAACAACACCACCAGCCTGATCAAGAAAGGTCATCAGAGACTCTACTTCCTCAGACGGCTGAGACGAGCTGGTCTGAGAAGCTCAGTCCTCACCTCCTTCTACAGGTGTGCAGTGGAGAGCATCCTGTGCTCCAGCATCAACGTGTGGCATGGAGGCTGCACAGCTGCAGAGAGGAAAGCTCTGCAGAGAGTGGTGAAGGCTGCACAGAAGTCTGTTGGAGTCAGTCTCCCCACCATCACAGACATTTACACCTCCAGATGCAGGAAGAGGGCCACCTGCATCATGAAGGACCACACTCACCCAGCACACACACTTTTGCCCCACTCTCCTCAGGAAGGAGGTTGAGGAGCATCAAGTGTAGAACCACTAGACTGAGGAACAGCTTCTACCCTGAGGCTGTTAGACTCATGAATCTCTAACCAGCTCCTCGAATGAAGAGCGAAACGTCTTCTGTTACAAATGAAGTCCAGTTGTTTTTGCAATTAACATTTTTTTGAATTTATCATGTCCTGGAAAACTGAGAATCTTCACCAGCATATCTAACCAGGATAATCACTGTGAAAAAAATGCATCATGCTGCTGCTGATCTGTTTCATGTTGCTGTGTGTGTTCATCTGCTCACTCAGACTCATGTTCGTGCTGCTGTTTGACGTAATGTTTTTATGGTATTAGTGCTTAGTATATAGTTTACCTTAGAGAAGGGAACAGCTGAAATTGGAGCAGCTGTGGCTGAGTGGTTAGAGCAGTTGTCCTCCAATGCGACGGTTGGGTGTTCAATTCCACCAGCAGCCACATTCTGAAGTGTGCCTGGGCAAGACACTGAACCCCTAATTGTCTCTGATGTGTGCCCCATTGGTGTTTGATTGTGATAAATGGTAAATGGTAAATGGAGCTTATTCATATAGCACTTTACAGCCCCCTGTGAGGAGCCCCAAAGCGCTTTACAATACCAACCATCCACCCATTCATTCACACATTCATACACCGGTAGTGGTAGCCTGCCTTGCAAGGCGCCATCCAGACCTACCGGGAGCAACTCGGGGTTAAGTGTCTTGCCCAGGGACACAACGACACATGGTGGGCGGACGCGGGATTCGAACCTCCAACCTTCCGATCGGGGGACGACTGCCATTACCACTACAACACGGCCGCCCACTAAAGCTCTGATCATTTGTTGTATAGATCTAGTAGATGCTGTATGAATGAATAAGGCACAGATTGTTGTAAAGAGCTTTGAGTATCTCGATAAGACAGAAAGGAGCTGTAGAAGTACAGTTCATGTCATGAAGAGGGTGCAGTGGTTCATTTATGAATGCCCAACTGTTGCTTCTGTTTGCAGTAAATACTTTTTAATTCAGTGCAGCTACTGTTGTTGTTTTCTTTCTTCTTTTTTTAAAGGTATGATGGTATGATGGATGTTGCTATTTATTTTAATTCCTGAACTTTTAATGTCCTGCTCATGTTTCAGTTTACAATTGAAATAATTATTAATTCAATAAACATTAATGATAAGTTGCAAACAAAAAAAAAAAAAAGTTATTTGTAGAATTGTATCACCATTGTTGATTGATTATTAACATGCTCTTATTACAGAGATTAAGGTATGCATTAGGTCAGGGCTATTCAACTGGTGGGCCGGGAGCCAAATCAGGCCCATGGGTGAGTGAGCAAAGTTCAGCCCATCAATGGGTTCATTTTTCAATAAAACTATATTTTAAACCATAAAACTAAAATACTTAATGAAAGTAACTGCTGGATATCCAGCCCCTGAGCTCTTGGTTTTCAGTAACTGTGCTTCCTGAGCAGTTTAGTTGAATAGCCCTGCACCTGAAACCATCCAGATGACCTGATTGGACATTGTTGGGTTTGTACCTGGATTACTGAGCATGAACTGTTGGTGTTTTGAACCATTTTGACATGGCTGCCTTAGATGAGTTGAGGAGGGAGAGGGCAGGCCACTGAGGCCAAATTATCACCAGCAAAATGTTTTTTCCATTGTGTGAATGTTGTTCTTGTGGGACTCCAGTATGTTTGTGGCTCCTCGGACTGAAGAAGTCCTTTGGATAAAGTATGAAACATATAAGCAAAAAAAAAAAAAAAGAAGAATAAAGAAACTGCCCAGATGACCTGACTGAACATTGTTGGAGTTTTACCTGGATTATTGAGCATGAACCTTGGAACCCTCTGTTAGATTGACTTCTTATGCCAGGGCAGGAGCTGGGTTCATGCATGGGTTCTGACGCATGCATGAACCATAAAATCATGTAAAAATGACATCAGGGCCACCAAAGGACCATCATTCTTTGTGAGTTGAGTGTAATGGAGTATGTGGACCAGAACTGGGTTTAACAAGTTTGGGTATGTGGAGGCTGACATCTGGTGCTGAAACTGTTCTAGCACTGGCACATCATCATTATCACAACTGACCTATTGCTGGCCCACGCATAGACCACCTCAGGCAAACCACATCTGGGTCACCAAAGTGTCGTCATCATTCATCGTGATATCAGGTCCACTTTGCCCTCAACAGTCATTTCAGCTGCATTTACTCAACCAAATGATTTAATCATCAAAGTCCATGTTCAATAATTCAGGTAAAATATCCAACAATGTTCAATCAGGTCATCTGGGTCGTTGTCGTTATCATGGTGAGACTTTTTGTCCTTCATCCATAGGACTTCATCAGTCTGAGGAGTCATGAACAAACTGTTTCCCCACCAAGCAGTACACTCCTACGGTGGACCAACCAGTTTGATAATTAATATAAAAAGGATTAAATAATTCAACACTGTAGAAAATTCGAAAGATTTATAGATTTAATTTAATGACCAACATTCATAACCAGCTGGACAAGTACAGAAAACTCAACTGAACGTTTTGAAAACATTAAGAAATATTTATCTTGGTAATATGAGATAAAGTCAGGATAACATTGTGTTCATAAGTTTATGAAAAGTCCCAACAAGGGAAAAATGTAGCTAATAAAATCGGAGTAAAAACATTATCTTCCATATATCACTGCTGTGATGTGATTGGAGCTCCAACAGAAAATCAAAGTGTCTGCTCTTTGTCACATGAAGCGAGATGGTTTATTGAAGGACTTTAACCTGAAGCTTATCACACCTGACTCAGGTGAGCTGCTTGTTCAGAAACAGCACAGGTAAACTCTTAAGATATTTATCTTTTCTAACTCTCTTAAAAAAACATTCATCTTGTTTGTTTTGTAAAATAAATGATCTATATTATTAGGTCAAGTGTATTAAAGTTGAAAAATATTTAATTTTAAATTTATTCTTTAAATAAACAGATTTTTTGCTTCATGGTCATTTCTTGTAAGTTTCTGGTTAATCGTTTCACAGGTTCAGAAGTTCTTAAATGATTATTAAATGTTTTTTTTTTTTATATCTTCTTTTTTAAGGACTGTTTATTCTATGCTCATTTGGTTTATGAACTTTTCATGGGTCTTTTTTTTTTTTGAAGTGTATAATTTTACTTGTGGCTTATTTGTTTCTCATAGATTAAGGCATTTTAGCAGAGTGGGATTTTAGTTTTCTACATTTCACCAAATTTGTGTTTATCATTAAATTATAAATGCAGCACTTTATTGCATTCACTTTTTTCCTGTTCTCACCAGGTGACGTTCAGCTGAAATGGAAGTTAAAGACTTCATCTCTGTCCCCTGTGTGATCACGGCTTTTATTAGCATTTTTATCACACTGATTGGTGCTTCGATAGCTGTCTTCTGTTGCATATATAGACGTAAGTTTTCTGTTAATTGTTTTAACATTAAGTTTACTGAAACTGTGTGTAGGCTATTTTTCAGGTTATTAACCATGCATTTTATTCTGATGCATTCAACTCAAGCCATATTTAATTAATTTTATTAATAAAACAAGTTCAAAAGGAAATACAAACAGTCTTATACAGCTGTATAACACCATATTTTACTGTTTATGATTTATTTAATGTTGTCTTTTCTTCTGAATACATGTTAAAGGTCATTCCACGGTGCTGAAAGAGCTGAAAAGCAACCTGGAAGACAAGATCGGTGAAATCAGAGAAGAACTGGAAGAAGTTGAGAGGGAAAGGGAACAAAACAAAATGGCTCTTCATTCGGTGGAGACAGAAATAGCACAGAAGAAATCATTTGATGTGATCGAGACTTTACTAAAACAGAAAGAAGACCTTATACAGTCTGACTGGAAGCTGCAAGAGAAAAAGAATTATTATGAACAGCAGCTCATTGATTTAGAGAAGTGGCTCAGGCCCATAGAGATATAGCTGATGAGAAGAAAGAAAATATCTAAGAATGGTAATGTAATAATACAGCAACATGAAACTGGTGTTCAGTAAAGGATTGCATGTCACCCATCACAGTGCACACCAAAGATCTGAGCAGAGATGTGAGGTGATACCTTTACACTCGGAGTATGTGATGAAGATGACTCTCATACCCCCACCAAATTACAGCTTATTACTGTATCTGTAAAATTGACCGAGTTGTAGTCATTTTTATGTTTCATAAGTGTAGTTTACTGTGGTGGCCATCTTGAGTTGAGCTATAGATGTTTATCCAATAAGTTTCAAGAAAAATCTTCAATTTCACAATATATTTTGCTAACATGACAAATAAATGAAGTCTTCAAATGATTAAATACATTTCAACTTTTTAATCTGTACATTTAATAATAGCTTTAAATTGCATCTGTACATTTTATTGAACTGTTTGGTTCTTATCCATGTTTTTCTGTCATTTCTCTTTTTGTTCTGTGTTTGTTTTTAGAGCAATTACGTTTTCTTTTAGCTTTAAAACTATAACAATAAAGACTTGTGAATTCTTAAAGGTGCTATGTGTAACTTTCTGTAGAGTGCAGAACTTAGAACAATTTTCAACAGGCAAAGCATTCTGATCCCTCCCCCTCAGAGCCATATATGGCTCTGAGGGGGAGGCTCTGCTGAGATTCAAATTCAAGCTCTGTTTTTATTGGCTGATTCAAATTCAAGCTCTGTTTTTAATTGGCTGGTTACAAACTCTGTTTTTATTGGCTGTCATTGTCCTGGTCACTCTGTGTTTTTAGTGTTTTTATAAATGCTGATAGAGAAGCAAGGGGACTATAGTTTTTTTCAGAGATTACTTTGTCTAACATCAGTTTGTCAGTAGATAGTGACAGAGTGAAGAAATATGTTAAAAATATATTGTTTGAAAAGTTACAGACTACATTACAATCTTACATACCCCAGCTTTAAAATCATAAAATATATAGTGTTTGTTTGAATGCATAACGCTGCTTTACGAATAACTTTACTGATTTTATTTTTTTGTTTCATGAATCTATTAAATTATGTAAACAATAAAAGTTGGAGTTTGTGATGTATGTTTATACACTCCTGGCCTGTAGAGGACAGTACTGGGAGTCCTCGACTTACGAACGAGTTCCGGCCCTAAGGAACATTCCAATGTCGAAAATGACTTAAGTCGGATCACATACAAAAAAAAGATGTTTATTTTATTTTTTATAAATGAATACATGTACAGTACTGTACAGTCACCAAGCACTTAATAATAATAATAATAATGAATTCAATTTATAACGCGCTTTTCATTTAATTTCATAGGCACTTAGCCTATCCTAACACAGTTTTTAAAGATGAAGGAGTGAGTTGAATTGTCTCCCTTTCACATAAAGGGAGCTAGCTCCCTTTATGTGAATGGAGCCTGCTAGGGAGGAGGGAGACAATTCAACTCATTCCTTCATCTTTAAAAACTGTGTTAGGATAGGCTAAGTGCTTGGTGACTGTACAGTACTGTACATGTATTCATTTATTTAAAAAAATATATATATATTTTTTTTTACAGTGTGTTCGTAAGTCCGAGTTGCCGTAGGTCGGGAGTGACGTAAGTCGAGGACTCCCTGTAATGAGTTGCCTGCATTGGAATTATCCTGTGTTGTAATACAGAGCAAGAAAATAATAATGATGGTTCAGCTATAACATCACACCGTCTCATCTC
>JBBPBX010056032.1:0-22900 GCA_038048925.1 Garcialebias charrua
TATATATATATATATATATATATATATATATATATATATATATATATATATATATATATATATATATATATATATATATATATATACTATATATATATATATATATATATATATATATATATATATATATATATAATATATATATATATATATATATAATATATATATATATATATATATATATATATATATATATATATATATATATATATATATATATATATATATATATATATATATATATATATATATATATATATATATATATATATATATATATATATATATATATATATATATATATATATATATATATATATATATATATATATATATATATATATATACATATATATATATATACATATATATACATATACATATATATATATATACATATATATACATATACATTGTCAAAGTATGCAGGACTTTTATATTGAAAACAGACTGTGGCATTTTAGTAAACCATTTTACAAAACACATACATCACAGAGCCACGGGCTGAAAGCCTCAATTGGGGCCATATAAAGTAAGTACCGACACCCACGCGTGCTCACCCTGGCCTGCTCAGAGCAGGGTGTAATAACATACCGTCAGTAACCCTAGATTAGTTTAATTTATATGGCATTTTAAACTCATAAGCAGAAAAACATGATGTATGTTTTTTACTTTTTATATGCTTTGTCTGTATTTTGGTAAACTGTCTTTGAGTTGTATGGCATTTTTAGTTAACCCTGTGCTATAAGAAATATAAGATTGAGTCAGGCCTCACATTAACACACGCACAGCAAAGGTCATATATGCATGCTCACTCAGGCCCAGGAGGAGGCCTGAACAGAATTAGGTCAAGTAAGAACGCAAGAAGGCCTCAGAGGCAAACCTTTCTGCTGTTAGTTTTGCTGTGTTTTGCTGTGTTGTCAAATAGAACTCCCCAAAATAAATAGAAAGAACACTTTGTTAGATGAGCTGAAGGCCTCTTAAAACAGAGCTCTGTGATTCAAGGCCTGTTAAAAATGAAAAGAGTTTTTAAAGCATTTAAAACAAAGATAATTAAAATAAAATGTAATCTTTGAATGAGCACTTTTTGAACCATGCTACAGCAGCCAGACACAGAAGCTCTAACGCACACACACACAAGCACATGAACAGGCCTCTCACCAGACAGAGTACACTCACGCACACACGTGCACGCACACACACACATAGATAAACAGCTGAGGTCTGCTTGGAGCAAATATAGGTCAGATAGATAAAAACGTGCACACTTTTGCCAGAGCAGAAGAGAGGCTGCAAGGTTGATTCAAAGCCTGTTAGAAAGGGCAAGCATTTACAACAAAGAAAATCAGACATGCAATGGTTATGTGAAATGTGTATCCTATGATTGAGATATATGATTATGTATTGACAGTAAATGTATGTTATTTTATGTTTTCTTTTAAGATTCACAGCAAACTAAAAGATGCTTCACTGCTGAGGGTTGAAAAATATAGTTTTGAACATTACATAACACGTTACAAAAGTGGTTTTTCCACAGTTTTGGTAAATATAGGTGAAAGTTGAGAGATCTGGGTGAAAGTTTAAACCTGTCTGACCAGACTCTCGTGTGAAGGGAGGGTGAGAGCTAAGGAGAAAATTATTATGTCATTGCTTTGCTGAGAGCTGAACAGCTGTTGGAAGCCATGATCTCACCAGCTACTAAATAAGGATTTAGGAAATTATGTCACCAAACTCTGTCCAGGGGGCTGGGAGGAGGTGTAAAAAGTTACCTCACGAATAACCAATGGAAAAATAAGAAAATGACATAGCGTCTGCAAGTGGGGGCTGAAGTCCCTCTGTTAGAGTATAAAAAAGCTGTGGAAGAGAAGAAATTTTGCTGAGTTTTTGGACCCCTGAAGAATTCTTGTGGATTATAACTGAACTCTCTGGAGCTGAAAAGAAGAAGATTGGATTATCTGAAAAAGGGTTTTTCTTTTTGATCAACAAAGAATACTTTTTTGCCTCTCAGCCCGGATATTTCCAACTTCTTCACAATTTGGACTGGCTTCAGAGATGGAATAATTTTCCTATTCTTTTGGAAATCCCTTGTGGTACTTTCTGACAAGAAAAAGGTAGGATAATCTTCCCAGTTTATCCACATCTAAATTTATATTAAGAGTAAATTATTAATAACAGTAAAAAAGCCTCCTTTTATACAAGAAGATTAAATAATCGGTTGAAACCAACAAAGCGGAGATCTTCTCGCTGAAAGCGGACTGGTTTATCAGCTTGTTTGAGCTAAAAGGAGCACGGAGTTCTTGTTGTCCTCCCTGCTGCTGCAAAAGGGCCTTTGAAAGCTCAACGGAGCTGTGAATGGATGTTTTTACATTTTTATCGGAGTAACTGATTTTTCCTGGATATAATTATTTTTATTTTTTACAAGATTTTTTTGTTTTATAACAATTCTGTGGAATAAACCTCAATTAATGGATTAAACCAATTTTTTTTCCCTTCTGAATGAATTAGGGATATTTTCCTTTCTGTTCATAACAGATTAAAAGGAGTTTAAAGAGAAGTTTTGTGCGTCGAGAGATCAGACTGCAGCAAGCTGAATGTTTGGGAAAATTGGGAAGATAAGAAGAACACAGTGTCCCTGTTCGTCTTCTAACCGCTGTTAAAGGCCTCTCGTAATGGATTTTTAACTAATTTTTCCAGGAATTACCACATTATCTAATGGATTAAAATTGTCTATTTCTGGATTACCATTTTTCTGGATGGATTTAACAAATTTGTGGAACAAACAAGTTCTCTTTGATTTAATTCAACTATTAATTAAGTTACTGTTTTGGGTCATCCGAGACCAACCCCAGAGCGGGGACCTGCCAGCTAGAAGCTGACTGACCTTGGATGAAAAGCCAGGAGAACACGATGTTCTAATTTTAACCTCAGGCCCGCTTTGAAGGTCTTGTTCATCAGCATCGCAGAACAACTGAATGGATTACAATATCTTTGAATGGATAACACTTTTGAGGAATAATTGATTTTGCCTGGGAGGATTACCAGACTTTTTGGCCCTGAACAGTTTTGATGGATTACAACTGGGATTTTTAAACACCGCTACGAGAGTTTTGTTCATCAACACCGTACAACCGGTCTTGAATGGATTAAAGCCTGAATTACCAATTCTTCCTTTCTGTTAGGATTAAAAACACAAGCTTTTCCTATGTGGGATTAAACAAAGATTTGTCCAGTCTGCTGGAGTGCAGACTTCTGAGTGGAGTACAACAGCATCACCTGGAGGTTTTTCTGTAGAAAAAACAAGATTTCCTGATGGGATTAAGTTTTCTGGTGGAAATAAAAACACAAGTTGGAACACAACAAGATTAACTGGATGGAATTGAATATATTTAATTGGAATCAGATTATAGTAGAATAAACCAACATTTTAGAAGATTATACAAATTATACATTGAAGTACAACTCAATTCAATTAAAGCTAAAAACACATTAAAGCCCAGCGTGTGGAAGACATCTTTTGGTGAGCTGTTGAATCTTTTATCTCTTAAATGCAAATCATGTAACCTGATTAAATATTTTCTGTAGTAAGTAGTGCTTATGCTGTTATTCCCCTGCAACTAGAAAATTAAAGAATATAAAACGTACAAATTTGGATTTTTCATTTGACTCACCTTGATATTAAATGATGGGAAACTTGGTTCAAAGATAACAACAAGAATATTGGAGGTTTTGAATGGTTTTGTTAGCCAAAAAGAGTAAAACAACATCCTAGGATCTTATTTTCCAAGATCCTAAAATTTATTAGGCCGGAAACAATTACAATCTACCAGAGGTAAGCTGTCGTTTAATGCACGTTTCTCTGGAGGATACGATCTGACTCCATTCTGCTAAGTCAGACTATCCATCGGGGTGAAAATAAAGGATGTGATGTGCAGATGTAGACAGTGAACAAGCCTAAGTGAATTACCTCGTCTCAGCCTTAATTCTAACTAATCTTGAGACATATCGGGTAATACTCGTGTGCAAGGAAAAGTTAAAAAACCCGTTACTGGAGAGGCTGGAGTGAGGACTTGTCGCAAGATCCTGCGGCTAACCTCACTCACGTAGAATTAACATGGCGCCCAACGTGCTTAAAGCATAAAGAACTCAAGATAACAAGGCGTGCATCAGTGGACTGACCGAGCGCCAAACCACAACTCTCCTAGGGTGGAGGAGTTGTAGCGCGGCAGGACTAGCTACCAGCTGAGTACCCTATACTACTAGGCAGTGGTGGGGTAAGTGGAGCTTACTAAGGACTACTGACCATGGTTCAAAGGGTAAGTTAAGCAGAAGGTCTGTTCCCATCCGAAGCGCAAGGTATAGAGTCCGGGAGGCTCTGAGGAACAGACAACTCGAGACGGCAAAAACGAAAAATGGCCACGGGTGTGGCACCAATGGGACTGGTGGACCAGTCCAAAATGGACGATCCAACTAAACCAAAACCTGAGCTGGTATCTACTACCACGACGGAGGATTCTCAAATCCAACAGGCAGAAGAAGGCATGGATCAAGGACGACACCCCACATCAGTCTGGAATCGACTCGGACGAACAGTTCCTCGAGATAAGGATGTTGGGGCTCTGAGAGTGGTAGTAAAGGGAAGTAAGAGAGAAGTGACCTTCATTGGGATGCCTGGTGAGACCTTGGTCCTCAAGATCGATCAAGCAGTAAAGTCTTGTGACCTAGACAAACAATGTTGGGATGAAAAGAGAAAAAACGGGATGAAACAAAATCTAACACGGCCAAAATCAGCCCCTAGAGCTCAACAACAAAACCAACAACAAAGGGGATTTCAAGCCGAAGCAGCTAACACAACACCTCGAAGATGGGGCGACTATGTGCCCTCGAAAGAATATGTTAAAATGACCCCAGATGAAAGAAGGGCCCTTCATGAATTCCGACTGAGAAGGGATGGGGGACCAGCTAAATAATGGCCGAAAGGTTGCGGGTCACCCTAGATAACGCTTATTAGGACGGGGTTGAAATCTATGCCAAAGTGGATGGAAAACCTTACCTAATAGTCTTTGGGGCAGAGGTGTCTATGACCCGCAGAAACCTAAAAACAATATAACACCTTACAGTTCAATTGGCAAACAGGACTGTACAAATACCTGTGAAAATATCCCCGAAGTAACAGAACAACGAGTGAATGAAAGCGACTTCTCCCCGGCTGGGAAAGAGAAGTTGAAGCAAATCATTAAGTCAGCCTCTGTGGCTAGATTCAAAAAATGTGCAACAGAGAAAGATCGTTTTTGTCGGGATCGAGAGTGGGAACAAACCCCGGCGGGCCGAGGGTCCCACAGGAGTACGTGTTAGAGGTTGTGCGTGGCGTGCATGAAGGGCTAGGTCATACGGGCGTACAACCTACACGTAAGGAGTTGGAGAGTCAGGAGCTCTGGATTCCCATGAAGCAAATTCGCAAGGTACTGCAGGACTGTGTAGTATGTGGTCAATATGACGCAGGACGTTGCGGGCACCGAGTGGATGGACAAACTATCAAAAGTATCATACCTTGGGGCTCAGTGTGCATGGATGTTGCTAGACCCATGGGAGTCACTAGCAAGAAGGGAGAGAAATATCTTCTAGTGCTAGTGGACTCCAGGTCAGGGTATGTGGTAGTTAAACCGGCAAGAAAAGCTAATGACAACAGTGTCGTCAGCATGCTGGAACAAGTCTGTGGGTCCAAAATACAACGCCACAGACAAAGTGAAGAGAATATTAGACAATAACACGGTTGTGTTAACAAAAACAGGGAATCCGAGAAATAGAGCAACTGAAGCCAATTCCTAGCTAATTCAAAACCAGAAACCGGATTATGGCCAATGAACCAAGTACCATGCTCCCCTATCGTAGAATGGCCACTATATGCGGGGGAGTTATCTTAAGACAACAACCTCAGAGCTTTGGGCAGGTAGGGCTCTGAAGACCTTGGAGTACGCCAAGAGAAGATACCTGTCAGCAGAATGCGAAATGATCAAGTTGATTAAAGCTGCAAAACAGCTGTGAAGTCAACATGGAACCTACTGGCCTACCCATTTGGTGGGAAGGACCAGGAAAAGTTAAGCCCCTCAAAACTTGAGGTGAAGAAAAAAGACTAAGCCCCTCAAACTTGAGGCGAAGAAACAAAAAGAGATGAAAAAATAAACCCCTCAGAACTGAGGTGAAAAGAAAAGATGTACGGGAGTTGCAACTAAAACCCGTAAAAGTAATGGATGCTTTTATTTGTGGGAAAACTAGGACCACAGTTTTACCAAGAGTAATGATCCTCACACTATGGAAATTGAGTGAGAGAGGCCCAGAAGATTGTACCTGTGAATGGGAGGGGACTATGGTAAAGTACTGTGTAAATTGTCAAACGAGGCACAAAGGGTAGACACGCCCATAAGACCTGACTCCACCCAGTGGATTAAAGTCTCGGTATGGATGGTTGTGGCACCATACAGAGGAGTGTACTTGGTGGGAGCTACGATGCAACTGATCAAAGACAATAAAGAAGACACAGAAAAGTCCCAACCCAGTTAAACAGAGAAAAAGCGAAGTGTGCTGAACGCTTGGGCCAGCAAGACATTTCTGAGGAAATGGAAGCACACGAACAAGGAAATGGACAACTAAAAACTGAACGACGGGGCGCTAGAATCATCAATGGATCTCATCATCGCAGAAAGAAAGGTAGAGAATTATTAGATCAAATCGTGAGGTGTCCAAATTATATCTGGAAAGGGAGAGATAATATAAAATCTGCAAAAATCATCGAAACATGCTGGTCCTGGGACAGAGACCCGCTTTACAATGACTCAGACTCAGAGGACGAGGCACCCACTTATGTGTGGAATTTGCTGATTCAACGATCCAGGACAGGACCGTATCAACCAGCTCTAATTGTACGGAAAGAACTAGTAAAGTTAGACCGTCCCAGAAAAGATTACACCCTAAACTTTAACAGAACCAAAAATTACTACTGCTCATGTATAATGTTCTACAGGAACAAAGACCTAACTAAAGGGTCTCTTAGGGGTATCACTGACTGCGCAGTAACAAAAGACTCATGGAGAAGGCCATACAACCCCAGCCCAATGGGGACACCATGGATCTTCAATGTTGTCTATTTAATAGTACTCGGAATGCAATTCAAAATCAGATGGGGCCATAATTACAGAGAGCCACATCAAACACATTTCTGCGAGATCTCCATAGGGGAGTTGGAGGTTTGGACAACAAGCCGAGCTATGAAAATAAGCATCTACAACCGGGAAACTAACCCAAACAAGATAGTGGTTGAAAACACTGAGCTGCCCCTGCGAATGCTGTGTGATCGAGTCTGCACGTCCATCAACGATTGGGAAGAGTACCCAGTACGCATGGCTTACAGGACGACTGTATCGTACAGAGGACACCCACTTGTCAGTACGGTAACAGCGTTGGAAGAATGGGGTGAACACTATGTGCAATATGGAAGAAAATCCAGGGAAATGTTCAGACAGAGACTGTGGGAGGCGGAGGAACAGCGTCGAAGAGGTGAGGACCCATCTGACGAACCTTTTTGTGGGCTGCAAGGCCCCCAGCTTGAACCTGCATGTTGGGGGGTCTACCAATGGAAGTGGGTGTGGAGAGGGTTGAGACCAGAATTGCCACACCCATCTCCTCTCTGCGTGGAACTGTACAAGGGACGGGTGAAAGGAAAAGAGGGCCAAGTCCCAGTGAGAGTCAACTGTGAACGCCCGCAGAAGGTTGACCAGCTCACACCATGCAGCATGCAAAACCCCATAGAAGAGCAGTGACAGAGAAAGACATAATAGACTCAAGACCGATCGCCAAAGATACCAGAAAGTCTCATTTTGATGAACCTCAAGAAAATTATCACCTGAAGCCAACATACCTGCCACAGTATAAATCTCACCCTAAGCTTTGTCCTTCAACCTCACCATGAATATTTAATGTGGTCTACCTGACGATAAAAGGAATAAGTATCAAATTGAGATGGGGACCCAAACCCCAACAGAAATGGCACCTGGAAGGACCCCAGCCTGAACCTACCGAATGGCTGGTGATTCGGTGGAAGTGGGTATGGTAAAGGCTGCAACCTGGATGGCCACACCCCTCTCCACTATATCTGGAGCTCCTCAAAGATCAAGTGACCACAACTCACAGGTGCTCGAGGAGGAAGCCCAGAGCTAAAAGAAACAAAGTCTTTGAAAAGAAACTCTCTCAACAATGACAAGCCTGGAAAGTAGACTAAGTCGAGATGATTCAAACAGCGATGCAGATCCACACATCAATGAAGAAGATCCACACATCTATGAAGATGTACCACAAATCTATGAAGATATGGCGACCCCTGACCGACCTAAGGACTGTTTAAGGATAAAGCAACTTGTCTACGAACCCTGCTGCGGGGATTCGTAGTGTTAATAGGCTTAGTTATGTTGTTGGTTATTTTGTATCAAGCCGGAATCAGACCATGGAGCCTAACGCATGTAAAAGTCTCCCATGGGAGATCCAAATATGCAAACATGACCTGCTGGGAAACCACGCAAAGAGACATCTTCGTACCATGGGACAGAAATGAGACTGTTGAAAATCTTACCAAGACCTGGGAAAGAGTAAGACTAGCAGGCTATCCAGCTTGGATGTACCAGTTGGGAAACACCCCTGAATGGGTGTCAGCAGTAGAGGCTGAGAACCTAACGGGGCCTGACAAACCCCACTTCAAGGTAATCAATCTACTGATTTTGCCTGAAGGAATTGTGACCTGGATAATGCTCCTGAATCACAACATAAAAAGGACAACGAGATGTAACTGGATTCATCTGGACAAAGAAACCCCTGAATGGCACTGTGATTGGGGCTGTAGACCACTAATGGGATTATGCCACCAAGGATATTGGGAGGCTGAAGTGATTTATCCTGCCCCACCGAAGGACGACAGCTGCCAAGCCATACTCCCTCGTTGGGAATTTTGGGGCAATATTCATCTGGACTGTGACAAAGTCCCTCCTTTCATCAGAAGAAACCAGACTGGAGAACATCAAAACCTAACCAAAAGTCAAGACTGTCCACACCGTAAAACACAAGACGGTGCCAGAATCAACGCTACTGAGCAAAGTCCCAAAGTACGACCCAGGAGGTTTGATTCCGAAAGCAGAAAGAAATTGATAATTTTAGCCAACACCGCTTAAAACCCCCCCCGGCTCTTGCTAGTATATAGAATTTAGTTTACTTATTTACTTCTTTACTTATTTCACTTATTTACTTATTTACAATGTCCTGATACAACCGGCCCAGCTAAGCCGGAAGAACCTGACAAAGCTATCCCAGTCAGACCAGCAGTAGCTGATCCCATTGACTCAGAGTCTGACTTGATTCTTGAAGACCCAAGGCCAACACCACCACATCAGCAGGTGATGGATGAAAATACTCCCTACTCGCCTGAAGGATGTCTCAAGCCAGTGAGAATGTTGCTTCTGATGCTCGATCAACGATGGAGTACGCTGACCACTACAAGATCTCCGGAGATGACCTGAGGAAGATGACCTCACCTCAGCCGGGCGGCACACGTGGAACCGACCAGGATGACTACACCATGATGGATGTTGAGAAGAAGCGAACAGCAGTCCAGGGTCCAGAGGCACCAAGGATCCTGCGCGACAAGTCGACGACATCTCGGGGTCCCAGGCGGGGACACAGATGACGATGAGTATTAACATGGGACTTGTTCGAGAAGTACAGCCTGTTTTCAAGCAGGGGATGTCAAAGTATGCAGGACTTTTATATTGAAAACAGACTGTGGCATTTTAGCAAACCATTTTACAAAACACATACATCACAGAGCCACGGGCTGAAAGCCTCAATTGGGGCCATATAAAGTAAGTACCGACACCCACGCGTGCTCACCCTGGCCTGCTCAGAGCAGGGTGTAATAACATACCGTCAGTAACCCTAGATTAGTTTAATTTATATGGCATTTTAAACTCATAAGCAGAAAAACATGATGTATGTTTTTTACTTTTTATATGCTTTGTCTGTATTTTGGTAAACTGTCTTTGAGTTGTATGGCATTTTTAGTTAACCCTGTGCTATAAGAAATATAAGATTGAGTCAGGCCTCACATTAACACACGCACAGCAAAGGTCATATATGCATGCTCACTCAGGCCCAGGAGGAGGCCTGAACAGAATTAGGTCAAGTAAGAACGCAAGAAGGCCTCAGAGGCAAACCTTTCTGCTGTTAGTTTTGCTGTGTTTTGCTGTGTTGTCAAATAGAACTCCCCAAAATAAATAGAAAGAACACTTTGTTAGATGAGCTGAAGGCCTCTTAAAACAGAGCTCTGTGATTCAAGGCCTGTTAAAAATGAAAAGAGTTTTTAAAGCATTTAAAACAAAGATAATTAAAATAAAATGTAATCTTTGAATGAGCACTTTTTGAACCATGCTACAGCAGCCAGACACAGAAGCTCTAACGCACACACACACAAGCACATGAACAGGCCTCTCACCAGACAGAGTACACTCACGCACACACGTGCACGCACACACACACATAGATAAACAGCTGAGGTCTGCTTGGAGCAAATATAGGTCAGATAGATAAAAACGTGCACACTTTTGCCAGAGTAGAAGAGAGGCTGCAAGGTTGATTCAAAGCCTGTTAGAAAGGGCAAGCATTTACAACAAAGAAAATCAGACATGCAATGGTTATGTGAAATGTGTATCCTATGATTGAGATATATGATTATGTATTGTGTAGTGGACATGACCTTGTCCACTTTTAAGACACCTGTGTACTTTTGAACTGTCCAGTGATGACCTTTACTGACCTCTCAGTAAAGCAGGACATTTAACACAATTATTCCATTAGTTATAATCTGAGGACATATAGTCACTAAAAGAGACTATTTCTATATCTTGATTTTATTCTAATGTAATCAAGAATAACTTTTCTCATTTTCATGATATGTGCTTTTATGCTGTGTTATTCTGAAATGTGTTAATTACTGTCTTCACTGCTGTGTTTAAAGGTGAAGCCTTCGGGTCACAGAGACCGGACGGTTTTGTTTAGAAACTCAGAGACAGTCTGATGAGCAGGGCTCCAGCGTTATCTGTCTTTTTTCCTAAACATTTCTCTCTGCTGCTGGCTTGTAACCTTGGGTTTGATAAAGCAAGTGAACTCCTCTCTGTGTTCCTGCTTTTAAGTTCTAACTGTGCGGAAACGCTTCAGTCTTTGAATGGACAAAGAGTTTGAATGGACGGAGACCTGAAAGCTCTCTGCCTTGCAGCTGGTCAAGCTTGGTCAAGAGCCAAAGACTAACTTGTCAGCTAGAACTGATGGACGTCTCCATCCAGTTCCCCGAGCAAAAGCTCCAAAGTTCTTAATGAACTTCCTTTGAGAAACATCTCGTCTTGAAGTCAGCCAGAAGCTGCCACATGTTTCTGACGGCTGACGCGGATCCGAGGAGACGTTGGAAGTAAACGACCAGTTCAGACGTACGAGGGCCGGAAGGACTCCGTGCACCTGGGAGGCTGGCAATATCTTTATCAGACGCATCGTCAAAAGGTAAAGAGCGGTTTACAAACGTACCTGGGATTTAGCCGAAGTCGGATGGAATGTGTCATCTCTGGTTACACTCGAGATAAATAACTTAATCTCTCCAACCTCTTATTCCTCCTACTCTTTCCCCTCTCTATCTAAGCTGGAAACTATATTTTTAAGCTAAAAGAGCCCACAGACTAAATATGTTAACATCCAATATTTATGTCTGTTGTGTTGAATTTAAGTGTGCTGACGTTTTAAATTGAAAGAAAGTGAAATCATGTCAATCAAGTGTAATGGTGTTAATTTAGTTGATTTATTCTAAATAAATGATAGTGTCTCTTTGACATATCAAACTAAGTTAACGTCTTTGTCACTTAATGGCTCTGTTTATTTATCCATCATAAAGATCACAGAAATATTGAATAAACTGAAAAAGAAGAGAATCCGTGAATTTACTATTCAATCTGAATAAGTAGATTAATTAAGGATAAAGAGGTCAGTATTAATATTGACCTCCACTTTAATTCTTACATCTGGTGGCCTCGTATCGGCTTCTAAAAGTTTATTGATAAATCTGTGGTCTCAGTCATGAACTGTAACGTCATGTTTGCATAAAAGGATCCAAGTTTTAAACTCTGAGGATAATGATTTTGGCTGGAAGTGTTCAAAGCAGGCAGATTCTGCATGTTTTTATCATTTGAAGCTGTGAGATTATTATTGTTTCAACTCTGTTAGACGCTGTTGGAAGCATTCAGGTGAAGTTTTGTCAGCCGTAGTCTGTGGAAGTTCTGGTTCGGTCCAGTTCACGCGGACTCCTGTACAAAGCTTTGTTTGACCGCCGAGTCAGAAGCCTGAAAGCTAATTTAACATCTACAAGATTGCTGTTGTGGTGTTTTACATTTTAAAGAAGGTCGAAGCAGCATATACTGTTAGAACGTGTCGGTTAGTGGTTCGTGAAACCCGAGTTCTGCTCCTTTAAAGTGGACGGAACCGACCTGAACGCGGCTCCGAGGGAGTCCGTGTCGTGTTACAGTTGAGGTGCTGTGTTACTGAGCGTAACTAAGTTTGCCTGTCTAGATGTGCGCGCCGCATGTTTCAGAATTTTGGGAAGTTAAATTGTAGCGTTTGAGTTGTTTTAAGAGTCTATAAAGTTGTGGTCTGCTGTGCAAGCTAACGTTAAGAAGACGTGTCTCATGTCCGTTTATGAGCTGTGATTGGATGATACGAGTGCTGTGTGCTGTGAATCACTCTTGTAGCGAACGCTGATTCGCTGTTGTGTGCTGTCAATCACTCTTGTGGCGAACGCTGATTCGCTGTTGTGAGCTGTCAATCACGTCGCACGCCGTTGCGACCAGCCCACTTTGTCGTCATTTCCGGTACTACATTGGTCGAAGGTAAGAAAAACTACATTCGCCATTTATGCTTGGAGAATGAACTACATATGCTGTGATTGATTTGTTGACGTCACGTATGTTGTAGCGAGCTCCGCCTCGCTCACGTAAGAAGCTGGTGACGCGCTACGCACGCTGCGTGGGCCCGCCCATTTTTGTCGTCACTTCCAGGTGCCGCACTTTGAGTGACAGGTCACACTCGCTGGCTCACACTCGTTCACACACGAACACACACTTAAACACTCATCTGAAGCCATCAACACTGTCTAGCAACATAAACTTGTCTCTGACAAGAAAGCGGTTCGAGCAATTATCACGTTCTTACTGAAAACTAACCCTAATAGGTTGTTTTCTTTCCATGTACTGATTTAAACTCAGTCGCTTCGTGATAACATACGCGACGCTGCCCCCTGCTGGACGTTAATAGATGAGTTTTCTCTCAACACATCATAAAGTCAGCATTTTTTATGGTGAAAATTACCAGCTTTAAAATTGTTCTGTACACAAACAAAAACTCCTGTTTATTTTAAATAAAGAATTTTTGAAAACAGAGGTACAGACGAACAATTGATGCTCATTTTAAATACTGAAGAGATTTAAAATAACACTCAAAAAAGCATCTTTTATTTAATTTTCAGATTAAATAAAAAAGAAAAGTTGATGGAGAGCAGAGCATTTCCACATTCAAAATTTTAAACAGCATTGGCATACACTGTACACTTTTGGTTAAAAATAGCATTTTTAACGTTTTTCTGTGTACGTTTACAACAGTGAGGTTAATTTGATAACGAATTTCTTTTTCGAATAACACCTGCATGTACCAGCTTGTTGATTTTTACAGACTCAAAACAAATATGGATAAACAATCAGATGAAGTTGTTCCATCCTCATCCTTGGAGGATGCTGATGGTGAGCAAACTCCAGCGCCGGTTGAGGAGAAAATCCCAGCGCAGGAGGATTCAGAGTCTGAGTCAGAGGACACAGATTGTGTTGATAATGCCTTAAAACTGCTAATGAAAACACTCGTGAAGTATGGTGAGGAGGTAGCAGCAATGGACACCCCGACTCTGGACA
Organism: Garcialebias charrua; assembly: GCA_038048925.1. Taxonomy (NCBI): domain Eukaryota; kingdom Metazoa; phylum Chordata; class Actinopteri; order Cyprinodontiformes; family Rivulidae; genus Garcialebias; species Garcialebias charrua. The sequence goes on from JBBPBX010056032.1 coordinate 14,031, forward strand.
CAGAGTTAGAAAGTCTAGCAACAGGCATAATCAAAAAAGGTGGAAAAAAGCTCAGCGCCGACCGTACTGTCAAATTGGCCTTTCTGTTGAAGACCAGACTGGACCATGAACTGTATAAGAGTGGGGACCTTGAGGATGAACTGGCTGATGAAAAAAATAAACTGGCTGATGAGAAAACTAAACACGAAGGTACCACTTCAGAGTTTGTGTCATACAAGAAAACGACAAATACAGAGATTGAACGTTTAAACAATGAAATACTGTTGCAAACACATTCATATGAAGAAAACATTCGGTCCAGAGGACAAAAATATGACGATTCTATCAGAGAGAATGAAATATTACAGCAACAGGTACAATCGATGTCTAAAGATCTACAAGAGAACAAGGAAAAAAGAGAAGAAGCCCACACCCGGTGCACAATGTTGAAAATAGAGTATGATAAATTAAAAGAACAACTAAAAGAGAGCACTCAATTCGAGGAAAATAGAAAACTCAGTGAACAGTGCACAGCGCTACAAACTGCAGTTGATTGTTTACGCAGAGAATTGACTGAAAGTAAGGTGGAACTGACCTTAACTAAAGAAAACCTCTTTAAAGAAAGGGAGAGGTGGGTGGATGTTGTGGCAAAGCATTCTCAAGGCATCACACCACCACCCCCACCACCTCCACGCGGTGATGCAGAACAGCTCACCGTACCTGTTAAGACCCGCCAGTCGGAGCAGGGACTTGCGTCCTCAACATCAACACCTGCACATGGATCACAGGTAAATGGGAATAGCAATGATGCTAAACTTTCTATTCCAATACCTGAACTCCAGAAGCTTTCTAGATACATTCAACGCTTTGAGCCAGGGCCGTTGGGTTCAATCTATACAAAGAACTACCTAGACTCTCTTGATTTCCAGCTGGGTAATTTTCCAAATGCTACTGCTGAGGATAAAATTGCGCTGATCAGGCTCACCGCAGACTGGCCTGTATATAACTTCATTGTTCGCCAACCGGACGCCATAAAAACAGATTACAAACTGTTGCGTGATACTCTTATACGAGAGTTCACTCCAAACATGGGGCCTGGTGGCTACCCTGATGCCGAGAAGGTCGTGCAAGGTAAGAAGGAGCATCCACAGGCATATTACCAGAGAATGTTCCAGGCTTTCTTTGGTAATCGCAATGAACCGGGCATGGAGGACGACGTAGGTTTTAAATACCTTTTCGGTAAAAACCTCCACCCTGATATAAAAGAGTCAGTTCAAGTGATGGCTAATTTCAGAGACAAGACCATCAAGGAAATGAAACAATGCGCCGTAAATGTTTTCGAGGCCCGCATGGAATGCAGAACACCCGTAGAGGTGTTCACGAGTGCGAGAGCCGACTCCCAATCGCTGGAACTGGAAGGGACGCGAGCACCAGCTCCCTATCCACCGACAGGCGAAAAGAAACAGACCTTTCACCCTGACAAACCACAAAGTGGGGGTGTCCGCTTGAGGAAAAACCCAAGGTGGCTCAAGCAAAACACGGAGGGTGAACAAAAGGATCAAAAGGGGGGTGCGCGTCCAACGAGTAAAGATTATGGGTACAAGGGTAACCCATATAACCAAGGGTGGTCCCAGCAGGAACCCCCGAACCAAGGGTGGTCCCAGAGGGGACACCCGAAGCCAGTCTGGGCCCGGAAGGGGCCCCCACGCCGTGGACCTGCTCCCCCTACCCCTCAAACTGAACAGTCCGAGACAGACAAAAAATCGCAGAAGTCCCGGAGGAAAGGCCGTAGCCCTCTGTCCCCAGAAGTCAAGGAGGAAATACGTCAGATGTTCGACACGTGGGAAAATACTAAAAATGAGAACAAACCCGGTGTGATGTGTAGCACTATCATTGATAGTAACTCTGAACATTCTAACAACAACAATGCCACAGTTGCTGGCAGTCACCAAGACATTGGTGGCCAGGATGCTGACAATCAGGGTAATGACAGTCGAATCGTTGACAGTCCAGAATGTGACAGTCAACAGAACGTTGACTGTAACCATGACTTCATTGCTACGGAGCCTGAGCACCCCTCGTCAGAAAAAGGGGGGGAAAGCTCACTCACCGTTGAAAGTGGCTCGCCACGAACTGAACAGTCAGACCCATGTGTGTCTGCACTAACAGTACTGATAAATGAAGGTCACACAGTCAGGGGTAGGCGTGATAAACGTCGGAGACAACCTGGTGAGTTCCTGTGTGACATTATCAGAAAGGGGCCCGCTAAGAAGGCTTACCTGTCCATCACGTTGGAAGGGATCCTCAGAAAAGAGGCCCTCTTGGATGGTGGGGCAGACATATCCGTTATGTCACCCACACTGTTAGAAGAGCTGCGGCTGGCCGCTAGCGGTGTTGACAGGGAAATACCCCTCAGAGAATGTGCTATAGTTTTGCAGGGTCTCTCGGAGACGAGTACAACCCTAACAGCTATAGCAATGGTTCACATGCAGATTGGTGAGACGACACTATACCACCCGGTATACGTGTCCACCGTTGACTCATGCCCATTTTTGGTTGGCCAAGACTTTATAAACCGCTTCGACGCGGTTATAGATTATGGCGATCAGACAATGTGGACCAGAGTGAGTCAACCACTGCCGATCGATATGCCTACACAGAGTAACACTGACCGTCTAACGGCAGGTACCGCGGAAGGCAAAAGGGAATGCTCAGACGAGAGCACAATCCCTGTGGGTGAACCTCCAACTACAGGTGAGGCAGTAGAGGTCCAACAAGAGAGCCCCCTCTGCGAGCTGAAACAGTTGGCACTCACCGAACACTACCTACCACAGGTAGTCAAAGGTGTTGAGATTCAAGGATCCCACACCGATGATGCTGTTCTGTCCCCTTGGACGGAGAAATCAGCGATCAGCCAAGCTTTCTTTGGAACCTTGGTTAAGAAACAGTTGGGTCTCGGAATGAACAAAAAGGCTTTCCGCTTCCCGTTAGACCCCAACGATAAACAGGTAATGACTGCTAAAGGGATCATTGACCTTAAACTAATCTGGAACCAACGAGAACTGGATCACCCGTTCCTCGTGGTCCCGAACTTACCACATGCAACCTACATAGGCTCCGACATTTTGGTAAGATTAGGTGTCCGAGTGGACGTCAACAACAATGCACTGTGGTCACTAGATACAGCCACGAAGGACTCTCCTGTGTTAACCACAGAGAACCTTAAGGCTGGACAGACCATTCCAGAGGTCTGCCAGGTTGCTAACAGCCATAACACTGTGGTGCCACCTCAGGTTATGAACAAGCCGGTGATGATTCACATCATGAAAGGACAGGCTATTAGAACAAAACAGGCATGCTTTCAACCATCTCCTATGTTTTTCAACTTAGGACTGTCCATGGAGGCCACATGCCAAGTGACCCTCGACGGCAGAACCACGACTGTCGCTGTGTGTAACACGAGCACAGAAGAGGTACTGATCCCAAAGCGCTCACAGCTAGGATGGTTGATCTCTACTGATTTTCATGATTTTGAACTAAGCATTCCATTTCTGGGAGGACTCCCAGAAAACTTGATCCCAAGTCATCATTCGGGGCGAGTCTTGTTCACAAAACCAACACAGGCCATAGCTCTTTTCTCCCCCACTGAGTCCGACCGGGACATTGTCCACAGGTTCGGTTTCAACCAAGGAGAAAGTCTAGGCCCTCAAACTTACAGTGCACTACCTGTTGACAGGTTTTATGACACTGAAGGGGACTCACTGGAGCTCCCCAGAGAACAAGAACCGCTCTCATTTGCTTCACAGATAGACCAGGTGGTCGCTCAGGCCGACGCCTTGGAAACTGATGAAGACAGGGACAAACTTCGCAAAGTTCTGCTAAAATATGAAAAATCATTCTCAACTGACTCGATGGATTGTGGGTTGACCACGCTCCACACAGTGAGCATTCCAACCCCGCCTGATGCTCCACCTGCATTTGTCAGACAATACAAGATTCCTCTGGCAGCACATCAACCTATCAGGGAAATCATTGCTGACCTGTTAGGAAAAGGTATCATCCGATACTGTAACAGCACTTACTCTGCGCCTTTATGGCCGGTGTTAAAACCTAATGGTAAGTGGAGACTCACTATAGACTACAGAAAGCTAAACAAACAAGTTCCCTTATCCAGATGGCCTATGACGCAACTCCAACAGGAACTGCCCAAGGTCACCAATGGTAAGTACTTCTCGACCCTCGACGTCGCCTCTGGTTTTTGGACCATCCCTGTGCGCGCCGAGGACCAGTACAAACTAGCTTTCACTTTTGGTGGCCGTCAATACACCTTTAACAGGTGTCCCTTTGGCTACGCTAACTCACCTGCAGAGTTCAACATCTTCTTGAACAAAGCATGTCCAGACGCCCACGAGCGTGGAACACTGATCTACGTGGACGATGTCCTTTTGAGGCAGCCAACACTGGACTCACATTTGGCTGAGATCGACCACGTTCTGAATCAGCTAACAACTGCTGGTGCTAAAATATCACTGTCGAAGTGCCAGTGGTGCAGAACCAAGGTGGACTACGTTGGCCTACTTGTAGGTCCAGACGGAGTACAACCACAGCTGACTCGCACCCAAGGCCTTGACAATCTCAAAGTCCCCACCAGTCTCAAAGAACTACAAAGTTTTCTTGGCGTGTGTAACTACTCGAACCAGTTCATAGAGAACTATGCAGACCTTGCAAAGCCACTGACTGAACTCCTTAAGAAAGACGTTCCATTTGTCTGGACTGACAAACAGCAGCAGGCTATGGACGCTCTTATAAACAGGATCAAGTCAGCCCCTTGTTTAGTCTACCCGGACTACAACAAAGAGTTTTACTTGGAAGTGGGCTTCTCAGCTCATTGCATAAGTGCAGGTCTATACCAGATACACGACAGAGACAAACGTGTAGTAGCCTACGCCAGCAAAACGATGGCAGGCCCCGAATTGAGATTCTCAGACTGTGAGAAAGCTTTACTGACCACAGTGTGGGCAGTTAAACATTTCTCCAGCTACATTGGTGGGCAGAAAATCATTGTGGAAACACAACACCAGCCAGTGACCTTCCTTAACAGTGAACGCATCAGAGATGGTGTGGTGACAAACTCACGTGTTGCAACGTGGCTCATGGCACTTCAAAGTTTTAACCTAGACATCCGTTATGGTCAGAACAAGAAGTCTCATCTGGGGACGGACTTGGCAATCTGCCAGAAGTGTACACAAGATGTACCAGCCACCCAGCCGCCGGTTGAGGTAAAAACCCCAGTAACTGAAGACCCGAATCACCACTTCTTTGATGACAATATCTGCAAAGATATGACAACATTGTACGTGGATGGATCTTCATTCCTCCGCGACAAGATCTGCAGAGCAGGTGTTGGAGGGGTCCTCCTCCAAGGCCAAGAGCAGATAACTTTCAGCTACAAATTAGGATCTCAGACTTCTCAGTATGCTGAGATTGCAGGAATCCTAATAGCTCTCCAGATTGTAGTAGAACGCTCCATCAAGACGCTAGTCATCTGCACTGACTCTAACTATGCTCGTTTGAGTTTCGCTTGTCACCTCGCTGTGTGGAAACAGAACGGTTTCCTAACAAGCGACAGAAAAGTGGTCAAACACAAAGAGCTTTTCATAGCGTGTGATCACTTGGTGACATCACATGACTTACAGATCTACTGGAAGAAGGTTCCAGGGCATTCTAGAGTCCCTGGCGATGACAAACACTACAATGACATTGCAGACTCCTTAGCCAAAGAAGGAGCCGACGAAGGTCCTCTATGGTCCTTCGACCCCTCCTGGTTAATCGAGACTCTGCCAACACAACCTTCAGTCAGAGTTATGGCAGTCACACGTGCACAGGCCGCGGACAAACCTGCTGACAACGCAGTCTCCGTACGACCCGCACTGACTGACCCTGACATCATCCAACTTCAGAAGTCGGATCCTGCTATCAACTCCATGATACTGTATCTGACTGATCCGGACAAGAACACTCCGTCTAAAGACGAACTGGATTCCGATCCAGACCTTAAAGTCCTTTATCAGCTGCGCAAACAGCTTAAACTACTCAAGGGCATCCTGACTTTCGCTCATGGACCAACGTCCTCACCTGTGTTCGTGGTTCCCCATGACCAAAGGGGGGTGATGTTAGTTCATGCCCATGATCTCCCGTCCGCAGGACACAAAGGAGATAAAGCCACGCTGACGGCATTAAAACAAATTGCCTATTGGCCTGGAATGAAAAAGGATGTCAAGGACTACATTGAAGGGTGCGTGGTCTGTGGCCAGTTTCAGCCAACCAGACCACTTCACAGAGCACCACTGCAAAGCAGAGGCATTGCATTCCCATGGTCTGACCTCCAGATCGACTGGGTTGGACCACTCACTAAGAGCTCTAGAGGAAATAAATATTTTCTCACGGTAACCTGTGCATTTACCAAATGGGTAGAATGCCTACCAGCTCCTAACGACACAGCACAAACAACTGCTATGTTGTTAATGAATCATATATTCTCAAGGTTTGGACTTCCCCTTCGGGTGAACTCAGACCAAGGTACACACTTCACAGGTGAAGTGATGAAAGAACTGTGGAAGACGCTAGGCGTCAAGGCCAACTTTCATGTCGGCTACCACCCACAGGCTTCAGGCCAAGTTGAGAGAGCAAACAGAACTGTGGTGAGTATTTTGAAGAAATACGTGGCTGCAAACCACAAGGACTGGGATGTGAAACTCCCTCTGGTCCTCATGGCCATAAGAGCCACTCCACACACATCAACTGGCATCTCTCCCTTCGAGATGATGACCGGTCGACAGATGACTCTCCCTCTACACCTGTTGTACCAACCAGGCGACGCCGTCATGGCGACAGCCTACACTACACAACAATACATGAAAGATTTGAATGTACACCTCAGAAACACTTTTGCTTTCGCCCAGAAAAACCTGGAAAGGTCCGCTGAAGGACGCAAGGCGTACTATGACCAGAAGGCCTCTCACAATGAACTCCAAGTGGGAGACAGAGTCTGGTACTATACGTTCGCCCCAGCAACCGGGAAAGGAGAGTCCGGGACCGGAACTCTCGCCCGCAAACTAATGCCCAGGTGGACTGGACCTCATCTGATAACAGACAAAGTGTCCTCAGTCGTCTACGAGATCAAAATCAGCAAAGGCCGCAAAGAGCCAATTGCTAAATGGGTACATCGAAATCAGATCAAACCTTACAAGGCGTTCAATGACTCCACAAAAGACAAAGATCTCACAAACTCACCGACTTCATGGGATAATAAGGTCGTCCAAACACAAGTTAGTAAATAAACTAATCAGGTTTAAACTACCATATTTCCCACCCTATAAGTCGCATTGTCCAACTTGAACTTAGAAACGCTAAGTCCAACACCCACAACAAAAACTAATCTTAACAACCATTTAAATCCACAAGATTTAAGTTGACCTCGGTCATAAAGTTGAGACCTGTTTTCTTGTGTGTTGCACTTTGGAATCTGACGACAAGAGTGTGTCGAAGCAGTGAAACGTTGTTTCCTTGTTGTTTAGTCATTACTGTTGTCATTATTTGAGATATTGTTGTGGTTCTGGACACTCCCAGCCAAAAAAGGTTTTGTATTAACATTGATTAATGCATAAGATGGATCTAACTATGCCAACATGCAGTTCGTTTTGTTAAATCTCAACCGTTGAAGAGTCAATGTAGTTTAAAGCTACTCAAGGTACCATAAACTACACTGGCCTCACGATTTCTAAATTGAACCGATTCGATCGTTTCTATTCTAGATTATCTATTCATTTTGATGAGTCTCGCCATAGACTTCAAAATTTATTAGGTACACCAAATCCTACGTCGTTCGTCTAAAAGACAACAGACATTTAGATCAAACTATATTTCATTTTTCTACTTTAGTTTAACCTAAACTAAGTAATGAATGGAGGAATAGTTTGGAATTAGAGGCCTTCGTTACAGAAGCCCTCCAAAATTCTATAGGTATAGATCCCTATATCTAATTTACAGAATTGATCCACCCCTTAATTGGTAATTATAGCTGATCTAAACCATGATAGCTTACATACCAGGTGCATATAGGTAGGGCCTAATGTAAAATCCCAATCATAAGCCCACCTAAAACCACATAATTGCATGACACATAGAACCAGAGTGGCACTGACTGGAGACCAACCAGCCAACAACCTTCGATGTGGGGACCTGCAGCTCCAACGCTTGGTCTTCAACCTTCATCCAAGGATCGCCTCCTCTGCGTCAATCGAGGGATCCCCTCTACATGCTGATTATGAAAACAATTGTTGCTGATCAATCAACAAAACTAATCGTTGTGGATTTACTGCTGTGGGATTACCGCTGTGGATTATAAGACTTTGTTTTCCAAAGGATCACAGACTTTGTTTTCCAAGAGTTAACAGACTCAGTTTTCCGAGGGATTAAAAGCTTACCGCAATGGGATTACCTACGAACAGTATGGAAGTTCCAAAAACTTTATGGGATTATAATTTTTGATTTTTTCTTTTCCACTCGCCGGATTACTTCAAGATCAGAGACAGTTCAAGGTTTCCTTTCGTGTTGGACCCCATCCCCAACGACTGGCGATGGCTTCCAAAAGGGGGGAGATGTAGTGGACATGACCTTGTCCACTTTTAAGACACCTGTGTACTTTTGAACTGTCCAGTGATGACCTTTACTGACCTCTCAGTAAAGCAGGACATTTAACACAATTATTCCATTAGTTATAATCTGAGGACATATAGTCACTAAAAGAGACTATTTCTATATCTTGATTTTATTCTAATGTAATCAAGAATAACTTTTCTCATTTTCATGATATGTGCTTTTATGCTGTG
>JBBPBX010056033.1:0-22900 GCA_038048925.1 Garcialebias charrua
GCTCACATATTAGTTATAGCTTACGTATCGGTCGTAGAATACACATTAGCTGTATCTTAACATATCAGCTGTAGCTTACATATTGGCTGTAGTTTACACATTAGCTGTAGCTTACATATTAGCCGTAGCTTACATATTAAGAACCTGGAACTGGGCATCAAAAAGGCCAAGAAGCAGTATTCCAGGAAAATAGCTCACCGTTTCAAGGACAGCAAGGATACACGCAGTCTGTGGCAGGGAATACAGACCATCACAAACTACAAACCATCCCCCCAGACCTGTGACAGCTCAGCCTCTGCGCTGAATGAACTGAATGAGTTCTTTGCTCGGTTCGAGGCAAGTAACAGCACACCTGCACATAAACTCCCCCCCTCTCCTGATGGCCAGGTGCTGGCGCTGTCCTCAGACAGCGTAAGGCGATCATTTATCAAGATTAACGCCCGGAAGGCCTCTGGTCCTGACAACATACCTGGTCGTGTGCTGAAGGACTGTGCAAGGGAACTCGCAGCGGTCTTCACGGACATCTTTAACATCTCACTGAGCCAGGCCATCGTCCCCACCTGTTTCAAAGCCACCACCATCATCCCTGTCCCAAAGAAGGCAACGCCCGCATGCCTCAATGACTATCGCCCAGTAGCACTCACCCCCATCCTGATGAAGTGCTTTGAACGGCTAGTCATGAAAAGCATCACATCTGTCCTCCCTGCCTCCCTGGATCCCTTCCAATTTGCATACCGACCTAATCGCTCAACCGACGATGCCATCTCCTCTGCCCTCCACACAGCTCTCACACATCTGGACACGAAGGACTCTTATGTTAGAATGCTGTTCATCGACTTCAGCTCAGCATTCAACACCATCATCCCCCAACAGCTCATCCTTAAACTGGACAGTCTGGGGCTGAACACCTCAATGTGTAACTGGCTGCTAGACTTCCTGACCGGGAGACCACAGACAGTACGGGTCGGGAGTAACACATCTAGCACCATCACATTGAACACAGGGGCCCCACAAGGATGTGTGCTGAGCCCCCTTCTATTCACCCTGCTAACACACGACTGCACACCATCATACAGCTCCAACCACTTCATCAAGTTTGCGGACGACACAACAGTGGTGGGTCTCATCAGCAACAACGATGAGACGGACTACAGGAACGAGGTGAGCCGCCTGGCCTTGTGGTGCGGACACAACAATCTCACTCTCAACGTGGAGAAGACAAAGGAGATTGTTGTGGACTTCAGGAAGAGGGATGCCCAACATGCCCCTCTGACCATCAACAGCACCGCAGTGGAGAGAGTAGACAGCACCAAGTTCCTGGGAGTGCATGTCTCAGAGGACCTGTCCTGGAGCAGGAACACTGCATCACTGGCCAAGAAGGCTCACCAGCGTCTCTACTTTCTCCGCAAGCTGAAAAGGGCTGGAGCTTCAACCCCCATCATGTGCACCTTCTACAGAGGTGCCATAGAAAGTGTCCTGACAAGCTGCATCACTGTGTGGTTTGGTGCATGTACTGCATCCTGCCGCAAGAGCCTCCAGCGCATCGTGAGAGCAGCTGAGAAGATCGTCGGCACCTCCTTGCCCTCACTGCAGGACTTACACAGCAACCGCCTCACTCGGAAAGCCCACTGCATGGCAGGTGATCCCACACACCCACTACACAGCTGTTTCAGCCTGTTGCCATCAGGGAGGAGACTGAGAAGTCTCCAGGCTCGAACCAGCAGACTGAGTGACAGCTCTGTTCATCAGGCAGTCAGGATGCTAAACACTCTGCCTGCTCTGCCCCCCTCCCATTTGAACTGCCTTAACACTAAAAACTTTCTCACACATTACCACACAACACAAAGATTTTAACACTGGACTCTGTGTCATCAAACGGGTTATTCACTAAACTCTCGGTCATGTGCTCATTCAGTTTGCACTACTTCTCATATTTGCACTAATGTTTGTATTACATCACTGCCTATAGTCATACTACTGGTTACATTCAATGTTTACATTTATTAATACTGTTTACATTTATTACTACTGCTTACATTTATTACTACTGTTTACATTTCCACTACTTTTATATCTACACCACTGCTGATACATATACAGTATTCTCTGACCAGCCTTATTTAAGGATGCCCAATGTGCCTTACTGCATATGCCACTTTTGCCTCTATAACAACATCAACTACCTCATACATATACTGTGTACATTAACTCATATGCTGCTTTGCCACTTTGCAAATGTCAATGCTTGAACCTTTAGTTTATTTTATAGTTATACTTTTTATACTAGTATGCAAAAACTCAGGACAGTATTATGTTCATTAAATGTTTAGTGTTTTAGTTTTAGTTTTAGAGTTGGTGTAAATTTTTATACTCTTATACCATTATGCAAAAACTCAGGACAGTGTCACAGTTTTACTATTTTATGCTTATGTCTATTATTATATGTTTCAGTGTTTCAATGTTTAAATAGTTACTGTTGCACCGAGGGACTGAGAGAAACGAAATTTCAATTCTGTGTATGTCCTGTACATATTGCAGTTCTGACAATAAAGCTGACTTTGACTTTTGACTTTGATATTAGCTGTAGCTTACATATTAGTTGTAGCTTACATATTAACCATGGCTAACATACCAGCTGTAGCTTACCTGTCAGCCGTAGCTTACGTATTAGCCATAGCTCCCATATTAGTCAAAGCCTATGCATTAGTCATAGGTTACATATTAGCCATAGCTTATTTATTAGCCATATCTCATATGTTAGCCATAGCTCACACATTAGTTATAGCTTACGTATCAGTTGTAGAATACACATTAGCTGTATCTTACATATCATCTGTAGCTTACATATTAGCTGTAGCTTACATATTAGCTGTAGCTTACATATTAGATGTAGCTTACATATTAGCCGTAACTTACACATTAGCTGTAGCTTACAGGTTAGCTGTAGCTTACATAATAGCTGTGGCTTACATACCAACCCTAGCTTACCTATGAGCCGTAGCTTATGTATTATCCATAGCTCCCATATTAGTCATAGCCTATGCACTGATTGTAGTTTACGTAATAGTCATAGCTCTCATATTATCCATAACTAACGTCACAGCCGTAGCCCTCACCATCTTGGCAGTCCTGGGTCCTGGACTCCACCCTGGACAGAAGCCCAGGAGTCCGGCCCCCTATCGCTGTCCTTTCCGCTCCCATTGTTGGTGATGCTGAGTACTGGCAGGTTTATGGGAAGTGGCACAATGCTGTAAACGGTGAAAGTAGGCTACGCTTTGGATCTTTTTTTTGTGAAACTTATCTTATGAAATTAGAAGAATTCTGTAAATATACAGTATTTAAATTATCTCAGTGACTTTAAATAAACAAAATAAGCTCTTTCAATCTACTTAATCAAATTTGTAAGTAGAAATATAAAAGGTTAAATTTTTCGAAGTGTCTAACGGTTATATTTCATAAAATGTACATTCTTTACTCAGTTTTATTGACAGTTATAACTTTTAGTTGAATTTACAGTTTCGTTATTCTGTTCTTTTAAAAAATACACACAAATTTACATTAATTTAATGTTTACTCTTTCAACTCACTAATTAATGTTTTACATTTTAAAACTGTTTATCATTTATCACTTTATGAAGAAAAACCTTAAAAAACAGTCAGAAACCAACAAGTAACCTCCTCCCCACTTGCTGATATTTGTTTGTTGGGGGGTGGGGGGGATGACGGGCCTGTGCCCGAGGGGCCCCTCACCATCCTGGCAGTCCCAGGTCCTGGACCCCACCCAGCACTGAGGCCCAGGAGTCCGTCCCCCTATCGCTGTCCTTTCCGCTCCCATTGTTTGTGTCCGGCAGCTTCCGCGATGCCCCGCGACCCTCCTGAAGAAAACAGGCAGTGTGCGAGCGCCGCCGGGGCTGCTGGGTATTTATGGAAGCAAACGCCACTGAATCACTTCCCACTTCACCCTGCTACTGTGTGTGGTGTGGGTGTGCGTGTGCGTGTGTGAGCTGGTGAGACTGGAAACCAGCTAAATGAACAACATCCGCTCCAGTTCCTCCTGTCACGATGCAAGAGTTCTTCTGGTTATTAGAAGTTTTTGTGTTGCACTGTGAAGGTCTCTGTGTTTTATTTACGTTGTCAGTTCTCTCCATTGTAGGTTCCTGCGTCCCTGTTCTGCTTTGGCCCCGCCCACACTCATCTGTTCCTCAGTGTCATCTTGTCAGGTGTTTGTGATTTTGGCCATTGTTGTCTTTGTGTCTAGATGCTGACCCGGTCCTCCTCGGGCCTCTGTGGTTCTTACTTGTGCCTTCACTGTGCCTGAGTGGCTGAGTGGTTAGTGCAGTCGTCTAGAGTTGGGGGTTCAGTTCCATCAGCAGTCACACGTTGAAGTGTCCCTGGGCAAGACACTGCCTCTGATGTGTGTCCCATCAGTGTAGAATGTAATCTAAAACTCTTGATTAATCTCCACAGATTCAGATTATCTTTGTAGAGATCTAGTAGAGTGCTGTATGAATGAGGCACAGTGTGTGTTGTAAAGAGCTTTGAGTATCATGATTGGATAGAAAGGCACTAAATAAGTACGGCCCATTTACCATTTCATGAGTGGATTTTTTAAATCTTAATTTCTGGGTCCTAATCTCTGAACCCATGAAAGAAAGTCATTTTATTGTCCTCATCTCTGCGTAGTTTGGCTTTTAGTTGTGTTTGAAGCTCTGATGATAAATAAAACCACAGCTTTGTTAAAATATTTAGGCAGGTTCATGAATGTTTTTTTCATTTTATTATTAATTAATTAATTAATTTTTATTTTTTTAATTATTATTATTATTTATTTATTTGTTTATACAAATGTATTTATTATTTATATATTTATTTGTATTTTTGTATTTTTTATTAAAAATATTTATGAATGTCGTGATGTAAAAATTACTCAGAATTTGGCAGAAACTTGAAAATTTGTGTCTGTAAAATGTAAACGTGTAGAAACCATCAGCAAAAATAAAGATGGCTGAAGTGTCTCCACATCAAATATAAGGGGGTGGAGCTTAACATCTGTGCCGCCATCAGAGTGTTATTAACCTTTGTGGCTTCAACTTCCCATTTCTGGTCTGTCTCTAGTATCATAATGGTAAAAACCCTTTCTCAACTCAGTGGAATTACATTCAAAGAAAATTAAACATTTAAAAAGTATAAAATTGACAAAAAAGTTGGTGCACCCTGAACGAGCTGAGTGTTTTAAAATAAATAAATGCTTTAAATAGCTGAAAGAGGTAGATGTTAAAAACGTACACAAGAAAACGGAACAAGAATAAACAGGTGAGGTTATTCTTTTTAAAGAAGAGCTGTTTTTACATCGACGTTTCATGGCGACATCGATCATGAAGATCTTCTCTGTGGGATGAGTCCTAAACATTTATCTGAGTTTGAACATTAAAACATTCAAACCAGTGATTTAATGATTAATATGTTTCCTGTGAATGATTCCAGCTGATCTCTGTTAATGTTTGAAGACTTTATGGATGTCCAGGTCCTGGAAACGTCAGGGTTTATAACTGGGTGCGACCAGCGTGTTATCTCATCGGGTCTAAGGGTCCTCCATCTCTGGAGCGTCCTTTCAGAACAGTTGCTGTGGTTACCTGCACCATAAACAGATTATTTAACTAGATGTTCTGCCTGTGGTCCGGTCCGGCAGCCGGGCTGGGTCCTGTTCCTGATTGATCCAGTCGGGTCCGACTGATTCCCACGCTGTTGGTTTTAATTCAGAATGAAAAATAAAATAACATATTGCAAAACGTTACAAATTCAAGCTCAGTTGAAAAAAATGACTTGTTTGTTTTTTGGTCAAATTCTGAACTTACACTCTAAAAAGTGCTGGGTTCAAAACAACCCAGTTTTTACCCAAGTCAACCTGCACTGAGCCAACCCTGAGAAGTCCTACCTCAACATAAGAGCTGCGCAGATCAACAAAAACTAACCTCCGAAGAAAAGATCTGAAGTTTACTTTTAGTTTTTCCCAAAGAGTGGGCGTAGCCTAAAGTTGGACTAAAACCATCCTCTAGAGGGCGCTGGTCCATGATGCACAGAGTTAACTAGAGGTCCACTTGTTTTTCTCTTGCATTTGTTGTTGGATGTAACTGGGACCCTGTGTACATAATCTCGTTTTCAACACATGTACTACATGCGGTGCAAATGACAATAAATTCTCTCTGACTCTGACTCTGACTTCCTGTTCCGTCCACTGCTTCTATCTGTGATGTCGTGGAGGAGCAAAGATGGCGGCCAAAGAGGGCTCATAGACAGGAGCAACTATTTAAGCACGGCCAACTGGATCTGCTTAACAAATGATTTGTAATCTTTTTACAATAAATTGATAATTATTGTTAATTTTTTTCAACAATCATTAAGTCAGAGTCAGTCAGTCAGAGAGTCAGAGAGTCTTTATTGTCATTTGCACCGCATGTGGTACATGAGATGAAAACGAGATTATGTACACGAGGTCCCAGTTACATCCAACAACAAATGAAAGAGAAAAACAGTAATAACATCGAGAACTAACTAAGAAAAACATCAACTAGTAATACACTAAGCCTAATATAGTGGGAATAAACAGCAGCACGAACATGAGTTTGTATGAGCAGATGGTCACAGATGAACACAGATGAACACAGCAACAAGAAAACATATCAGCATCAGCATGATGTGATATTTTGCAGTGTTTATTTTAATTTTATTTTTATTTATTCATGAGTCTAACAGCCTCAGGGTAGAAGCTGTTCCTCAGTCTAGTGGTTCTACACTTGATGCTCCTCAACCTCCGTCCTGAGGGGAGTGGGGCAAAGAGTGAGTGTGCTGGATGAGTGAGGTCTTTCATGATACAGGTGGCTCTTTTCCTGCATCTAGAGGTGTAAATGTCTGTGATGGTGGGGAGACTGACTCCAACAGACTTCTGTGCAGCCTTCACCACTCTCTGCAGAGCTTTCCTCTCTTCAGCAGCTGGATAAGAAAATATAGCGTTAATAATTAATGGTCTAAACTAGATCTGAAGTTAGTCTTTAACACACACAACTCAGGAATTACATATAAAGTATAACAGTACAGGTAGTCCTCAACTTACGACATAGATCCGTTCCTACGCAGCGTCGTAAACCATTTTTCGACGTAAGTCGAAATATACGTACATACTGTACCATATACATGTACAGTACTGTATTACTAAGCACTTAGCCTATCCTAACACAGTACTCTACATAATTATCAAAAAACACATATGTTTGGGAGCCATAATAATAATATAATAATAATTGTCTAATCTTGTCATCTGCGTATGTTTCCCATACACAGACGAAATTCGTCTCTGCATTTAACCCAACCACCTACCAGGCGGTGCAGTGAGCAGCCATAGAAGGCGCTCGGGGAGCTGGAGAAATAGGTGTGCACTCATAGACACCCCAAGATGTGTAGTGGCCGGGACGCGAACCCGCGTCCTTCGGGTCCCAAGTCAAACGCCCTAACCACTACAGGGGAAAAAAGAGTTATGGCGTACTGGGATGATGGTGACGCCGTATTCCTCCGTCCATCCTCCGAATTCTCCATTCGTTTACGACGTAAAACCGCCGTCCAGCTCCGTCCATCTTCCATATTTGTTTACAACATAAAGCCGCGTTCATAGTACAGTTTTGTTTTGTTTTTTGAATGTCCAGAGGACCAGACTTAGCTTTTTTAGAGAGTACAGTGCATTATTCCTCCGCCGCTACGTTTACGACGTAAAACCGGAAACCGCAAACTGTGTAACTCGGCTTTTCAAAATAATTATTTTTTATTTAATAAAAATAAATAAATAATTCTTATGGGAGATGCGCCGTAACCACAAAACGTCGTAACTCGAGACCGTCATAACCCGAGTGGAATTACATATATTTATTATTATTTATTGTTTGGTAGTGAACACTTAAAAAATGTTCACCACAGATCCGGTGACTGAAGGATGAAACTTGTCCCTACTGATATACAGTATTGGCTGACCATCTTCTCAACAGGTCAGGTTTGTGTAATGGAAACCTAAAAACGGTCAAATACATGATATTATTTTACATGATGTAAATATTACATGAATAAGAGGCATTACCAGATTGTACTATGTAATAAAATGGGCTAACTTGCAGCATGATTCAGCATAGTGTAGGACAATAAATGCCACAGAAGATAATACTTTCAAGCCAGTTCAAAAACAAAGATAACATTGGCTAATTTTAATTTTAAACTGTTCCATTACTAGCTTAAGTTATGGCTGGATCACAGCCACATTGAGGTAAATCAGATCAAATCTGCTGACTCGTGAAATGAGACGTTTTCTCTTTTCTCTTTGGTTTGTGCATCCCTAGTACACAGTTTTATGGCATTTTACATTTTTATACTAGCTTATAGACATTCCAGTATTTTATTATTATATACTAGTATATATTATAATTAATATTTTTTAGAGTGTTTACATAATGTTAAGTCCAGAGGCTTGCCCTCTCTGGTTATGGCTCCCGTCCCTCCAGTGATTGACAACATCACGTGACTAACGTGACCCTCTCATTGTCTTATTTATCCAGTTCAAAATTCTCCTATGTCTACAAATCGCTGAACAGTCTCGCCCCTGCCTATCTCTCTGATTTGAAACACCCATATGCCCCACCACGTGCTTTGAGGTCAGCGGACCAGGTACTTTTAACAGTTCCAGGAACTCGTCTTAAACGCAGAGGTGACGGGGCGTTCTCTGTAGCAGGCCCAAGACTCTGAAATGAGTTACCGCTGCTCGTCAGACAAGCCCCCTCTCTCTCGGTTTTCAAATCCCGTCTAAAGACACATTACTATTCTGTTTCTTTCAACACCAGATGATCTGTGTTTGGTCATTTTATTTATGATCTGCAATGTTCTTATATCTATTTTTTGTACTTCATTGTGTGTGTTGCCTGTTGTTTGTTTGTTTGTTTGTTTGTACAGCACTTTGGTTCACCTTTTTGCTGTTTAAAGTGCTCTATAAATAAAATGGTATGGTATGGTATTTAGCTGTATGGGTGGATGCCACCTCCTGTCCAGCCTCTGGTTCTGGGAGATCTTGATGCTGAACTGCTTTAACTCATCAGCTGAGTTGTGAAAATAACCTTTAGTTGTTAGTGTGTGCAGTGATGACCTCACATGAGATCCTATCGTTAGAATTAAAAACCGCATAAGACAGAAATGCTGCTTTGCCACTTTGCAAATGTCAATGCTAGAACCTTTAGTTTATTTTAGAGTTATACTCTTTATACTTTTTTTATACTACAGTAGTATGCAAAAACTCAGGTCAGTATTATGTTCATTAAATGTTTAGTGTTCTAGTTTTAGTTTTAGAGTTGGTGTAAATTTTCATACTCTGATACCACTATGCAAAAACTCAGGACAGTGTTACAGTTTTACTATTTTATGCTTATGTCTCGGAGTAGAGCCGCTGCTTCTCCACATCGAGAGGAGCCAGTTGAGGTGGCTCGGGCATCTGGTTAGGATGCCTCCTGGACGCCTCCCTGGTGAGGTGTTCCGGGCATGTCCCACCGGGAGGAGACCCAGAGGAAGACCCAGGACACGCTGGAGGGACTATGTTTCTCGGCTGGCCTGGGAACGCCTTGGGATTCCCCCGGAGGAGCTGCTCCAAGTGGCTGGGGAGA
This sequence comes from Garcialebias charrua, assembly GCA_038048925.1. Classification (NCBI taxonomy): domain Eukaryota; kingdom Metazoa; phylum Chordata; class Actinopteri; order Cyprinodontiformes; family Rivulidae; genus Garcialebias; species Garcialebias charrua. Next base: position 9,687 of record JBBPBX010056033.1, read on the forward strand.
GGGAAGTCTGGGCCTCCCTACTTAGGCTGCTACCCCCGCGACCCGACCCCGGATAAGCGGAAGAAAATGGATGGATGGATGGAAGTCACTGTACTGTAATTATAATAAAAATACTTTATTTATAAACAACCACAGCTGCAACAAATTGGTGTACACATGAAATTAAGAACATTTAAACACAATTTTCCCCCCACATTTTTATTAAATATGATAACCTCGTAAATCCGGAACCTCGTAAGTAAGAGCGCTCATAAGTCGGGGACTACCTGTAATGCAGCTTTAGGACTGATTCCCAGCCAGTTTTCGTCCCGTCTCGTCCCCCTTAACAACTCTCTGCTATCCCCCTTCCCTCGGGTCAAGAGCCTCGGTGTCATCCTCGACACCACTCTCTCCTTCACTTTACACATCAACAATATTACTCGGTCTGCCTATTTCCACCTCCGTAATATTAACCGTCTCCGTCCTTCTCTCACACCCCGCTCCACAGCCATCCTGGTGCACAGTCTTGTGACTTCCCGTATTTACTGCAACTCCCTTCTCTACGGCCTCCCCAACAAATCTCTCCACAAGTTACAGATGGTCCAGAACTCAGCTGCCCGTGTCATCACTCAAACCTCCTACTATAACCACATCACTCCTGTCCTGCAGCAGCTCCACTGGCTCCCGGTTAAATCACGCATCATCTTCAAAATTCTACTTCTCACGTTCAAAGCTATCCACAACCTTGCCCCTCCTACAAATCTACATCCCATCACGCTCTCTCAGATCCTCCTCTTCGCTACATCTCCATGTACCCTCTCCCCGCCTCTCCACCATGAGGAGCAGGGCCTTCACCTGCTCTGCCCCTCACCTCTGGAACGCTCTACCGCCAGACCTTCGAAACACCACCTCCCTTTCTCTGTTCAAGACTGCCCTGAAAACACATCTCTTTAGACTAGCTTTTCATTAACTTTACTAAATGTATTTTTATTATCTTGCATTTTATAACCTTTATGTATTTTATATTTCAATTTGTCGCTGATAATGTTTGATCTGCATTACACTGTATTGGTTTGTTAAGTGTCCTTGGCTGTCCTGAAAGGCGCTTTCAAATAAAATTATTATTATTATTATAGTTTTCACACCTGATGGGAACAGAGGAGCCTCATCTGTGAATTAGACTAACAAAGACCCTAAGAACCTCCTACTGTTAAGGTGTGAGGTGTGATTTGTCAATCTACATATGTATGTGTGTATCTTATCTCAGCCTTTAAAGGAGACCACATATTGGTTTTATAAATTTTTATGGTATGTCTGTGGGCTATCCAGACCATGTTCATTCAATTTAATGCACAAAATAATTCTTAGATAATTAAATATCCCCATTCTAGTTATGCATTCTCTGACTTCCGTTCTAAACGACCGGTTTATGATAATGAGCTCTGAAGGCCACGCCCTTCAAAAATCTGTTTACATTAACTCCGCCCTCTGTAACAGCCAGTATCTCTAATCTGTTGTTGTTTTAAAATTAGCTCTTTTTTATTACTCATTTGACTTACTGTTAGTGCTAGCTTAAGATAACTTACCGAAAAGCCGTCTGCGCGCGCCGCCATTAGCTGCTCCTTTTAGCATTAGCCCACCCGAATCCGAGGCTAATGATAGCTCTTCCTCCTCCGCCCGCTTAGCTCCGCTTGTTGCATGCGGCGCTTTGGGAGCGATCGCTGCTCCAGTCCAGACACATACACAAAGTTCACCGAGTGTTTCCAGTTAATTTATCCGTATGAGGCAACCTCTAACCGGACCCACACGGTCCTCAAAAGCCAGCAGTTCCCAGCAGCTCCCGCCCGCAGATGGTCCCTTCGCCGACGGTCTGCTCGTTTTATTTCTGCCGGTTACGCGTTGGGAGCGATCGCTAATACGCTAAAAATTGAAATAAAACGTAAAAATAACAATTATACTTTATTTATAAAGCCATTTAAAACAACCACAGCTGCAACAAAGTGCTGTACACATGAAATTAAGAACATTTAAACAAAAGATGAGATGAAATCAGGAAAAACAAAATGTGACGTCTTTTATACTGAAGTGGGTTGAGCCTAACCAGGGGTTGCTAGGTGAGGGGCTGGACTCAGGTTGGGGTGGGTTGTCCTACGGCTTGTGATGTCACAAACCGCAGGATTTGAAAATGAGACTTTTATATCCCTGATAAATAAATCTACTTAGAGTAAATATACCACTGGGTACATTTCTTTGGCCCTAGGACTGCTTTTTAAGAAGTAAATACCCAAAGTAGCGTTAAAAAAACATTAAAAAGTGAATTTTGCATCTGTGGTCCCCTTTAAAACTTGAACCCCACACTCTATTCTCTTTGAATTGAGAAAGCGCCTTGGATGAAGAGGGAAACGTCTTCCGTTACAAATAAAGTCCAGTTGTTTTTGTATTGAACGTTTTTTGAATTGCAATTATAATTACATCTTTGACTAAACAAAATTATAACATTCAGCTTGTTAGTGATGCACAATTTTAGAAGAACATTGGATGAAATGAATCCAGTATTAGGAACAGCAGAGTGCTCACAGAAAATCCTAAAGACAAAACAGAACACAGGAAAAAAAAAAAAAAAAATAAAGCTGTCACGGCATACAGTAATAAAAAAATTCAATAAAGGAAAGAGGGGTATTTCTTTTTCTCACAAAGACCAATCTGACAGGTCAAATGAATTTAAAACTATATTAATCTAAATGAAACTATAGTGTTTCCATTTTTTCAATCATTGCCTGAAATAACACAAATATATAACTGAGAACATAACTGTATCATCACAGAATACCCTTATTGTCAGCTTTGTTCACTGCAGACACTGCAACCTGTCACACTAAGAAATGAACACAATAAACCTGAACAAACAGGAGTGAGGTCAGACACAAAGGAATCAATGCAATTTGAAAAAGCAGACAAGCAGACAATTCAAAGGAGCAGCCTGTATGAATTGAAAAAGCCCTTTGGATAGAGGATGAAACGTTTTCTGTAACGTCCAGTTGTTTTTGTATTGAACGCTTGTTCTGATTTTATCATGTCCTGGATGACTGAGAATCTTCACCAGCATATATTTAGAATAGAATAGAATAGAATATATCTTTATTGGCATCGTCATTGCATCGAAGCACAAAACATTGCGATTGACGCACACACCGTCCTTGAGAGGGGACGTGTGCACAACAGCCGCAGCAGTAATTAAACCGAACTGCAACAATCATATATGGAAAAAAAGGAAGGTTACATAGGGTAATCAGTGGTATTCAAAAAAGATTCTATCACATTTTGTCTTACAGGACATTACAGTCAAAAAACTCTACCAGCCAAGCACAGATAAGACAAATCACATGTTGCATTTTGGTGGCGAAGCAGTGAGATAAAGTCTGTGAACATCGTCCAGATAGAGCACAGTTCTGCAGATGGACTCAGCCGGCTTTATCTAAAAGCACGATAGCTCTCGGGGGTGGGGGGTGGGGGTGGGTGGTGCGACAGTAGTTCTTTCCAGTTGCTCGGACTCCTGGGGCCTCATGTACAAAGACTTGCGTGGACTTCTTACTGAAACGTGACGTACAGTCAAATCCAGAAAACGGCGTACGCACAAAAAAATCCAGATGTATCAAACTGTGTGTACAACGGAATCCACGCACATTGCTTTTGTACATCACAATCAACGTGGAATTGAGCGCACATGAGAGAGTGGCCGACTCCGCCTTTGACACGCCTCCATATAAATATGCAAATTCATTTAAATATGCACTGCACCAGAGGAATGGCGTCTTGTCCCATCATGCATCACGTTCTTCAACTGCTAAAACAGCTACAAATAAACAAAAAACAAGAATTTAAGCTGTGCAAAACTATTCAGTCTTTCTGTTTTTTATATTTTATGCAGGTTTTCATTTAAATATGCCCTGCACCAGAGGAATGGTGTCTTGTCCCATCATGCATCACGCTCTTCAACTGCTAAAACAGCTACAAATAAACAAAAAACAGGAATTTAAGCTGTGCAAAACTATTCAGTCTTTCTGTTTTTTATATTTTATGCAGGTTTTCATTTAAATATGCCCTGCACCAGAGGAATGTTGTCTTGTCCCATCATGCATCACGTTCTTCAACTGCTAAAACAGCTACAAATACGGTAAACAAAAAAACAGGAATTTAAGCTGTGCAAAACTATTCAGTCTTTCTTTTTTTTATATTTTATGCAGGTTTTCATTTAAATATGCCCTGCACCAGAGGAATGTTGTCTTGTCCCATCATGCATCACGTTCTTCAACTGCTAAAACAGCTACAAATAAACAAAAAACAAGAATTTAAGCTGTTCAAAACTATTCAGTCTTTCTGTTTTTTATATTTTATGCAGGTTTTCATTTAAATATGCCCTGCACCAGAGGAATGGCGTCTTGTCCCATCATGCATCACGTTCTTCAACTACTAAAACAGCTACAAATAAACAAAAAACAAGAATTTAAAGCTCCACTGACATGATTTTTTAACTTTTCAAAAAATGGCACAACATATATAAATATTAAGATTGACCCCTGACCGTTTTTGCTAAAATAATGTGAAATGAATGAAAATTCCTCTCAAAAATAGTTTAAAATTAGCGCCGTTTTTTTACACGGTAAATTCGGGTTTTTCCGGTCACGTGATTGTAACGTCAGATAAAGAACTTTGCTCCAACCGCACATTGAATACAATGGACAAAAATATAAACGCATCCGTCGAATTTAGCCATTTAAAACTTCAGATATTAGCGATTTGGCTTCAGTTCGTGAAGAAGAAGTAATTTTGAGTGATAAACAACAAACAGCAATGTTTCTTTTTGCCGTGTTGCTTGTTTTGTTTTCAGGAGAGGTTGCACATTCATGAAGTGAGCACCAGATGTCAGCAAAGCTACCGTGAACTCTTACAGAGCTCTGTAATGGAGAAATATATAAACGTATCCGTCGAATTCAGCCATTTAAAACTGTAGATATTAGCGATTTGGCTTCAGTTCGTGAAGAAGAAGTTATTTTGAGTGATAAACAACAAACAGCAATGTTTCTTTTTGCCGTGTTGCTTGTTTTGTTTTCAGGAGAGGTTGCACATTCATGAAGTGAGCACCAGATGTCAGCAAAGCTACCGTGAACTCTTACAGAGCTCTGTAATGGAGAAATATATAAACGTATCCGTCGAATTCAGCCATTTAAAACTGTAGATATTAGCGATTTGGCTTCAGTTCGTGAAGAAGTTATTTTGAGTGATAAACAACAAACAGCAATGTTTCTTTTTGCCGTGTTGCTTGTTTTTTTCTCAGGAGAGGTTGCACATTCATGAGGTGAGCACCAGATGTCAGCAAAGGGCCCACTTCATGAATGTGAAACCTCCCCTGAAAAAAAAACAAGCAACACGGAAAAAAGAAACATTGCTGTTTGTTGTTTATCACTCAAAATAACTTCTTCTTCACGAACTGAAGCCAAATCGCTAATATCTAAGGTTTTAAATGGCTAAATTCGACGGATACGTTTATATATTTCTCCATTACAGAGCTCTGTAAGAGTTCACGATAGCTTTGCTGACATCTGGTGCTCACTTCATGTATGTGCAACCTCTCCTGAAATAAAACAAGCAACACGGCAAAAAGAAACATTGCTGTTTGTTGTTTATCACTCAAAATAACTTCTTCTTCACGAACTGAAGCCAAATCGCTAATATCTATAGTTTTACATGGCTAAATTCGACGGATGCGTTTATATTTTTGTCCATTGTATTCAATGTGCGGTTGGAGCAAAGTTCTTTATCTGACGTTACAATCACGTGACCGGAAAAACCCGAATTTACCGTGTAAAAAAACGGCGCTAATTTTAAACTATTTTTGAGAGGAATTTTCATTCATTTAACATTATTTTAGCAAAAACGGTCAGAGGTCAATCTTAATATTTATATATGTTGTGCCATTTTTTGAAGAGTTAAACAATCATGTCAGTGGAGCTTTAAGCTATGCAAAACTATTCAGTCTTTCTGTTTTTTATATTTTATGCAGGTTTTCATTTAAATATGCCCTGCACGAGAGGAATGTCGTCTTGTCCCATCATGCATCACGTTCTTCAACTGCTAAAACAGCTAAAAATAAACAAAAAACAAGAATTTAAGCTGTGCAAGACTATTCAGTCTTTCTGTTTTTTTTATATCTTTTTATCAGTTTTTATTTTTATTTGAGTATTTTATCTGCATTTTGTGATTTTTTTTTATTTTTATGCAATCATCTGTGAGGCACTGTCCTCTTGGTTGTTCCTCCACTTAGTTGCATTTATGGTTGATTTTAATCTTGCTTTTATTTAATGTTCATTGTAGCACTTTGAGATTTGTTTAATAATAATAATAATAATAATAATAATAATAATGTCTTTTCCTGTCATCTGCGTATGTTTCCCATACACAGACGAAATTCGTCTCTGCATTTAACCCAACCACCTACCAGGTGGTGCAGTGAGCAGCCATAGAAAGCGCCCAGGGAGCTGGAGAATTAGATGTGCACTCATAGACACCCCAAGGTGTGTAGTGGCCGCGACGCGAACACGCGTCCTTCGGGTTCCAAGTCAAAAGCCTTGCCACTACAAGTGCGTTATAAATAAAAGTTATTATTATTATTATTATTATCTTTTGCGGGTTATATTCTAATTGCGTCCATGTGGATGTAATAATTGTTAATCATGTGTGTTTGGTGTGAACAATAATGATTTTCACATCATGAATAGTTTCTCAGAATCACCTCTAAGTGTCGCCAATGGAACCAAAACCACAGAAACGTGCGTACGCCAGCCCTGGAGTTGGCGTGGGGCTGCGCGCATTTCCACGTTCAGTTCTGTTTTGATACATACAGAGTTTTGCGTGGAAAATGGCGTATGCAAGGTTTTTGTGCGTACGCACCGTTGATACATGAGACCCCAGGAGAGATTTGTAGTCAGCCTTGTTCAAGGTTGCTTGGGGTGTCCCGATTAGATTAGTTGATTTATTTATTCTTCAGGGCAGGCTTCGGTAAACTTTTACCGTTAGCCTTGATTCCAGGTGCTGTCTGAAGTCCAATTCCTCCAAATTATGTGAGCTTTCATTCTACCCGAGCTATGGGTCCACCTCTCCCCCTAGTGTAATCCGCTCGGCTGCTGCAAACGAGTCCCAAACCGCACCGCAGGTCTGTGGTCCTCAACGGCCATGCCCACCGTGCGATTAAGCTCATACAGCAGCTGGTTCATTGAGGTCACAGCTTGGATCACAGACTCGTTCTGAGCAGGAAGCTTTGACAGCATGTTGATCGCCGCGGAAGTCTTCCTGATTTTTCAGTAGCAGAGGCACCCGCACAAGCCAAAGAGCAGTGCACCTGCTACCATAAATCCAATTATGTAAAGGTCTTCCACGTCCTCGACCGAAAGAACGGTCAAACACATACTGTAATTTTCCATTCTCCCCAGGAATCCATGATGTAACCGGCCGCATGCGTGTCGAGGGGGCACGCTGGTTCTCCTGGTCCGGAGCGCTTCGTGGAAAAAAATTTATCGATAGAGGAAACAGCCCACGCTATTAAATCCATGTTCCAAATTGCTTCGAGCGAGCACTGAAGAACTGCAGACGAGACAAAAGAGCAAAAGCAGGGAGGAGGAAAACTTGAGGGAAGGAGCGGAGCAGAGAAGCAGCTGCTACGCCAAGAGCCGGAAGTAGAACATTTAACATATAAACACAGAACACCGCTGCGGCTGCAGCTGCCAGCTGCCAGCTCTCGTCTTTTTCTTCCCCCGACCTGTCAATCAATGTAGTAGGCGTGTCAGCAAATGACCAATCAGCGACCTCAATTTGTCCTGTAGGTAAACTCTCTGCGCTGCAGCTGCTCAAATGACGTCGAGAATTTGGTGTGAAAACGCGAAAACGTACGTTGGGGTGTACGGGTGAACTGTCTGCGTACAGCATGCGCGTACGGACACGCGTATGGACTTACGCAGAGCTCTACTGGAGCCTTTAAAGACCCACATCCCTGCTGTGCAGACACTGATTCAGTTGCACCATCATGTTGTTGACCCTGGTCCAAACTTACCGTTCATGCACAGACTGTTCTGACTCTGTGACCACTTCCATTGCCAGTGCAGAGGCAATGCGATACGAGGGTTACCTTTAACTCCTGCGTCACCTTTATCATTACAGACATTACACTGAGTTGAAAAACTGGCGCTGCAGGCCTGAAAGTGCTACGTGGAAAGAACTACATTAGTCTTTGTGATTGTTACTAGAACTGACTTGGACTGACTATCCTACTACAATTGTTAAGAATAAATCAAAATCAAAATATTCTTATTAAGATAGATAATATTTTTGAACTTTAAAAATCATTGCTAAGTCACATCAATTTGTCCAATGCAATGCATGATTAATACACTCCTATTAGTCATTCACAGCTGAGCAGAAGGCTCTGCAGCATGCTTCATCATTTTTTACCAACAAACCTTGCTCTTTTGTGAGTGCAGCTGTTCAGTAGGAATATTCATACGAGCATGCAACTTGAATGTGCCCACGCTTTTTCCTCTTCCTGCTCCTCCTTATCCACCCAATCTCGACTGGATCGTGCCACTCGTTCTCTCCCTCTCCCCTGAACAGAGCTATAAATAGCTCAGTATGATGTCAAAAGCGAGTGAAACTGGCAGAGAGAGGGGTGGGCACAGGTTGAAAGGACAATGTGTGAAAGACTGTTTTACTGAACTACCTGCTTTACTACAATAGGTAATACATAATTGATAAGGGCAGACGGTGAAAAGAGAACAAACACAAGTAATTTTGTTTGTTTGTTTGTTTGTTTTGTTTGTTTGTTTGTTTGCTCCTGGGTGTCACAGTCAGTAGAGCTGTCACCTCTCAGCAAACAGATGGCAGTATCACATCTCAGCCTGGGCCCTTTCTGTGTGGAGTTTACATGTTCTCCCTGTGCATGTGTGATATTTCTCCAGGTACTCTGGTTTCCTCCCACAAATTGAAAACATGCATGTTAGGCTCATTGGTAACAATAAGGTGTGAGTGTGAATGATTGCTTGTCTTTTTGTTGCCATGTGGATTTGGGATGAACTTGTCCAGCATGCCCACTGCCTCTTGAACAGTGACTGAACCAGTTACCCGCCACCCAGAAATTGAACTGGGTAAGAAAATGGATGGATGATATGCTGACCAAGAGGTGCACACAGTTTATTTAGTAGCAAAAGAAATTTGCTTAATTTATCTGTGAACTAAAATTTACTAATGACATTTTCATCAGTGCATACTACATACATCAGAGACATAGTTGAAATGTATACAACCTTGAATAACAAATAATCTAATTATTTATGAATGATATCCACTAGTTACCAACAGCATTTTTATTCGCACAAAAACAAAAACTCAATTTGGGTTAAATTTGTTCCCAAAATTACAATATAGACACATTACGACACATCTCGGAGGCCAAGATGGTGTGGTAGGGCAGCTGACTTGGGACCAGAAAGTCGCAGGTTCAACTCCCTGCCATGCTCACATAATGTGGTGCCCTTGAGCAAGACTTGGGGGTGACATTTGACAAGGACTTAAAATTTGATAAACAAATAGCATTTGTAGTCGAGGACTGTTCTTATCAATTACGTCTTTTATACAAAGTTAAACCTTTTTTAAATCGTTTTGATTTGGAAAAGGCCATTCATGCTTTTATCACCTCAAGGCTTGACTACTGTAATTCCCTGTATGCGGGAATCTCCCAATCCTCCATTAGACGCCTTCAATTGGTCCAAAATGCTGCAGCTCGACTTTTAACCAACACCTCCAGACGTGAACACATTACCCCTGTTTTATTTTCTCTCCATTGGCTTCCAATTGATTTTAGAATTAAATTTAAAATTTTATTATTCACTTTTAAAGCTCTCAATGGTCTTGCCCCACTGTATTTGACTGATCTTGTAACTGTCCGTGAATATAGGAGAACACTGAGATCATCTAACACTTTTCTACTCTCTGTCCCAAAGTCCAACTACAAACGTTGGGGTGACCGGGCCTTTTCTGTCGTTGCACCCAGTCTCTGGAATAAGCTACCTCTGGACTTGCGCTCCATCACTCATATGGAGTTTTTTAAATCTAATCTTAAAACCTTTTTATTCAGGCAGGCTTTTAATACCTAGTTGTTCTTTGACATTCTTGTCATGTCTTAATTGTTTTTCATTTTTAACTGGCTGTTTTTTATTGTTATTTTTTATTGTTTGTTTTATTTCTGTATTGTTCAGCACTTTGTGCACCTTCTGGCTGCTGAAAAGGGCTCCATAAATAAAGATTGATTGATTGAAGACACCTTATCCCTAATTGCCCACTGCTCCACGTGGGTTTCTCTCATGTGTGATGGGTTAAATGCAGATAACTAATTTAGTCATTGTAAATATATAATAATGACAACACATAACACTTTACTCTACTTTACTGCCTATCAGGCCAAAGTTTTAGATTAGGTGCTTCTTCTGTTGAGAACATACAGTCACAGGTGTTTTGTTCAAATCAAGTGATGGTGTGAGATCTCACATTATCAGTTAGTCCTTGAATGATGTGTTGAGGGTAACACTCAGTGAACACATCTAATGTTAGTGCAATATCTGTAAAGTTCATGCCAGTTTTTTGTCTTAGCTAATGTCTATAAGCTTTGGCATCCATTTAAAATCGGGGGGTAAGGCCAACAATTTACAGTAGTTGAAGATTCACAGTTTTCTAAATGTTTCAATAAAATCCATTCGGTGTTTCATGAAGTATTTTGCTAACAGATAAGCAGACTTGACAATAAAAGTTTATGTCAAAGTTTCAAAACAGATCTTTCACAGTGAAAATGTGTTTGGGATAAGCTTGATGTCTATTAAAACTGACTGAGTCTGTGTCTCAATTCAGGGGCTGCATCCTCATGAGTGCGCATTTGTCGGCCGCATACGTCATTGCCCCGCGCGGAGGACTGTCCCAATTCGAAGACTCCTCCTCATGCGGCCGAGAAATGCAGCCTACTTCCTGTCGAAATCTGAGGATGCATCCGTGAATCCTTCAAGACGGAGGCTATCCCAGAATTCATAGCGCCAGCAGAGATTTCGCGGGGGGTGTGGGACTTTCTGCGTGCAAGGTTGGGACTGCTGCGTGTTTTCATTCATTCATTCAACCTTTATTTAGTCAGGTAAATCTCATTGAGCCTCGAGGGTTCATTTACAAAAGCGACCTGCTACGAACTAAAGTTGTTGAGTCATCAGCTCGTTCTAACTCATGAAAATTTAACTACAGAAACGACAAAAAAATTATTTGTTAGCTGAATATATATTAGTGTTTCTGAGTTTAATGTTTGTTAATAACTGATTACAAATCAGCTTATTTTACACGTGCGTTGCAAGGATTTTCTGAGGGGCGATCTGTTAAAACTCAGAGTGGACCTACAAAAATCAAGCTGCCCAGTATAGGTCACTGCTTTAAGCATTGGGTTGGCGTGCAGATACGTTTCTCAAAAGCTGGTTCGAATCTCACTCGGTACGATTAAAACTTATTTTACGTTTGTCTTTTATTGGATAAAAAAAAAAAGAGTTTCACAAACTCCTTTTTTAAATCTCAGTCCTCATATTTTTATCCAACAAAAGACAAACGTAAAATAAGTTTTAACCGCACCGAGTGAGATTCGAACCAGCTTTTGAGAAAAGCATCTGTCTGTGAATCCAATGCTTAATGCAGTGACCTACTGGGCAACTTGCTTTTTTAAGGTCCACTTTGACTTTTAACAGATCGCCCCTCAGAAAATCCTTGCAACGCACGTGTAAAATAAGCTGATTTGTAATCAGTTATTTTCAAACAGTAAACTCAGAAACACTAATATATATATATTCAGCTAACAAATCTTTTTTTAACGGAGTCCCTTCTCTTTCCACACACACACACCAAGCGCGCACATTTCCCACCCAAAAAAAAAACAAAACCTGAAGGCTAGACCGTCCCATTTCAGCAGTTTCGCTCAGCCCACCCGGTCTTGTGAGTGCGTGGCCTACTCGGCCCAGCTAGGCTGGGTCCTCATGAGGACGCAGCCCCTGAATTGAGACACAGCCTGAGTTACAGCTGTCTGTTGTGTGCTTGGTAAAACCACTTAGCAAATACACTTGAATGAGGTTAGGTAAGAAAAGGTAATAATATAATTACATACAATACGTAATATGTTGTGTACTAAAATATATAATGAAACAAAACAAATGTTCTTTTGTCTTGTTAAGAGGAATTTTTAAATAAAACTGTCTTGTTCACCTGTAATGAAGCTGTTGCACTGCTTTGTATTTTAATATGATATAGAACAACATTATAATCACAGACGTTATGGACTTAGTTTTCTTTAAATATTGCCAATTATGTTTGAATTTAAGCTTGAATAAATTTATTGGGAACAATTATTAATGGTTGTCATATTTGCAGATGTAACTTTTTTCCAGAAAAATAAAGAAAGGAAGTTTGATGACAGTCTGTCATACAGCCCTGGAAGTAGGGCGGCAGTCTAATGTGATGGACATCAGACCATGTCAGAGGTTGTATGCTAAAAGGCTTTGGTCTCCTCCACACAAGCTGCTAATATCTATCACAGATGGAATATGGGTCTAGGAGGTTAAAGGTTGTCTCTTTATAGAATTCAGTCTTGTATCATCCACATAAAAAGTTTAGTTTTCTGCATTAGTCGGGATAGAATAGAAGTAAACATAAAAAGCTGAAACGAGTACATGTTTCCCAGGGGCACTTCACTACACAGTTTGAACATACACAAAAACAGAATGTTGCCATGCTGTGTGTCACAACAAATGATAGATAGTTAGATGGATAGACAGACAGACATGTGCATATACAGTAAATACAGAGTGATCTATTGATGTTAGTGCTGGGCCTGTTAACATGTTATCTCACAGAAGATGTTGGAGTCAGTCTCCCCACTATCACAGACATCTACACCGCCAGATGCAGGAAGAGGACCACCTGCATCATGAAGGACCCCACTCACCCAGCACACGCTTTTTGCCCCACTCTCCTCAGGAAGGAGGTTGAGGAGCATTAAGTCTAGAACCACTAGACTGAGGAACAGCTTCTACCCTGAGGCTGTTAGACTCATGATGAATTTCTAACCAGGATAATCACTGTGATGGAAAAAAAAAAAAAGATAACTGTAATGCCAC
>JBBPBX010056034.1:0-13216 GCA_038048925.1 Garcialebias charrua
AAACATTCATAATTCATGTTGAAAGATGCTCCGCAGAGAGTGAACCATCGAGGCTCGAGAGCAGATTTTAGTCACGCTCTGCAGCCCCGTGGGCTACGGGTTTGTTTATGCACTGAAGAGAAGAACAAATTAAAACATGCTTACATGATATAATGTTCTTCTGCAGACCTCAACAGACAGAAAACAAAATGATTCAAACGTTTTTTTCTTCTTCATGCAATTAGATCTGTCATTTTCCACTGTAAAACCACATTTTCATTTATTCTGTAACTTTTTTGGAAGACCTCATTAACAAACAGAGGTGGGTAGAGTATTCAAAATTTTTACTCAAGTAAAAGTATTGTCACTTGAACCAAATATTACTCAAGTAAAAGTAGTGAGTAGGCATCCAAAAATTTACTTGAGTAAAAGTAATAAAGTACTTTGATTATAACCTACTCAAGTAGTGAGTAACTGCGGAGTACCATCTCGTGTCATTAAATTATAACATGCAAATGGATTTACAAGGAAACATAACTTTTAATGAGACTGAACATACATTGTTATAAATAAAAACACAAAGGCAATACCAGCCAAAAGGATTTAGAAATAAACCACTTATCTTTTACATTGTTGTAAATAAAAAAACAAACACAAAGGCAACTGTAGCCCAAATAATTCAGCTAAATAATAATAAACTTGACTTTCTGCAAAACTTTGTTTCTACCAGTAAATGTTGGAACTCATTTTCTTACATTTTGACATCCTATAAACAGCACTAACTGTTTACCAGAATCTCCGACGTCACTCAACATGGCCCGCGCGGAGAGTTTGTTGTGGTCACGTGACTGGTTGGCTTCACTTGATTGGTTACATGTCAGGTGACAATAAGTTACGCAATAATTTTGCTGCAAATGTTTTTACATACTTGAAACAAAAGTAACTGTAGCGATCGGCAGAAAGCCCAAAGTAACTGAGTAAAAGTTGCGGTTTTCTCCCCTAAAATTTACTCAAGTAAAAGTATAAGTCTTTCACATTTAAACTACTCTCACAAGTACAATTTTCTCAAAAAGCTACTTAAGTAAATGTAACGGAGTAAATGTAACTAGTTCCTACCCACCTCTGTTAACAAACAAACAAAATCATAATGGTGTGAAGAGGATGGCTGTAAGGTGAGAAGGGAGGCCATCTATAAAAGGAAAAGAGAGAGAGAGAAAAAAAAAGACCTCATTAACAAACGTCCACTTTAACCGTTCCTTTCTCCTCAGGCTGACCTCGAACACGTCAGGCAGGTGTGAAGAGAAAAGGCCTCCAAAGAGCTTCAGCCAACATCTGAAACCTCTGCAGGCTTGCAGGTCGCGTCTCAGTCTGCTGCGAAGGAGCCGAACGTTAGCATTGCTGTGAATCCTTTCACGCAGGGACACCTGACAGGCAGGACGTGTCTCCAGCCGCGGCCGTCTGCTGTGGCTTCCTGTGGGACAAATGTAGCGGAAAAGTGAGATTTTCTGTGGGTTGGTGCAAGCATTCAAGGCTTTTTTTTTAGCGAGGCCTAAACAGGGAAGAGCCACATTTCTGAGAACAACTTTTGCATTTTTAAAATATATTTATTCTGATGTTGTTAATTCAGCTTTTAATCTGTTGCTTTCCATTTGTTTGTCTCACCGTTTCTGCATTTTTTTATGCTGTTTTAGCTGTTTATTTATCAAAACATTCAGGAGATAGGTGGCTTTTGGTTGTTGTAGCTTTATACTTATTGAAACATTGTGGTCTGTGCCATGGTCTTGTAATCCTGAGATTGTGGGCTCAAGCCCAGGTTGCATCAGGAAGGGCATGCGGCATTAGACAGTTGCCAAATCTTTCATGTGAGTTTGCTCAGTGTGGCAACTCCTGAAGAAGGAAGCAGCCGAAAGACACTTACTATACTTTTTGAAGTATTTACCTTTACAATTACCATATTTTTTCGGACTATAAGGTGCACTTAAAATCCTTTAATTTTCTCAACGGTTGTGCTTACTGACCTTGAACTGATTTTATGTGGTACACAGTGCACACAAATCTTTCAAAATGTCTTGGTTTCGCTTAATCCGCTTTATAATCTGGTGCGCCTTATACTCCAAAAATTACTTTGTCTTTTTCCTACAGAAACTCATGGAGATTGCTTCAATTCTGTCCAGATGCTGTTATCTTTAAACGTTATCTTTAAAATCAGCTTCAACATACACTTTGTTTTTTTGTCTTTTTAAGCTGCTTTGTTTGTAGCTACTTTCAGCTTCTAGGTAGCATTTTGCTACTTTAAATGTTTCAGCTTCAACAAATTTCAACAAAAGTCACACAGATATTTTCAAAAAATGCAATTTCTCTGGTTTAAAGATTTTTCCTTTATATGCTTCAATACCTTTATAAACCGGAAAAGAGATAATCAGCATTGATTTATGTGTTTTACAAATGACCTGTTATTTTAAATCGTAAAAGCCTCTAAAATTTAAACACAAAATCCACACAAAAAATTACAAAAGCTAAATTATTCACAACTTTATTCTTAGAAAAACAAAAGAAACAAAACCTCCCAGTTATGTTTTGATCAGCGTGGGAGTCCTTTGGTTTATTTATTCTTTTTTATTTTATTTAGAAAAACATATTTTTGCTGCTGTTTCTTTAGCTTTTATGTTGTTTATGAGTTTAATCCTTTTGACATTGCTCGAACGACCCCCACCGGAGTGCTTTGCCGGCAAAAAGTTGTTTGTCATGTAAAAGCTGATGACTCAGCAGCTTCCCAGGAGGTGGTGTGAAGGTGTGTGTAACTGCTGTGAAACGATGCATTTCATTTATTTGATTTATGGGTTTGTTCTATTACAGCGTCTGTGGCCTTCATCATGTTGCCTTCACTTACAGCTGGGAAATCAATGTATTCACTCACCAACTTCCAATCAGAAAATGTGATCTTCAGTCAGCTTTGAAAGGTATATTTCATGAAAATTAATCTTTTAATTTTCCTTAGGAGCAAAAATGTGTAATATCAGAAGTAATCTCTGACAAGAAATTAAATTAATCCAATTAAAACTATTAGATGGAGTCAGGAGGAAACTCCTTTTATCAGTTGTGGCATTAAAAACTGTTCATCACTTTTATTCTTAAAGACCGTGTAAAGTGAAATTAGATTTGTGTTTTTAGTTTATCACATGGCATAAATATGTGTTATTAATCACCCATATAAATCTGACTGATTAAAAACATTGTTTTCCTTATAAAATTAAGTGTCAAAAATCATGAAAAAACATGATTTTCCCTTAGTCTGGAACTGTGGGGGCGTGTCAGCACGTGGGCGTGGTTTCAGCGCAGTTCTGCAGCTCAGAGAGCAAGTAGTGTTGCAAGTAGTGTTGCTGCGTTCATCTGTGACTATCTGTGTTCATCTGTGACCATCTGCTCATGTTCGTGCTGCTGTTTATAATGATGTTTTTCTGCTACATTAGGGCTTAGTGTATTACTAGCTGATGTCTCTCTTAGTTAATCCTAGATGTTATTATTGTTTTTCTCTTGCATTTGTTGTTGGATGTAACTGGGACCCCGTGTACATAATCTCGTTTTCAACACATGTACTACATGCGGTGCAAATGACAATAAATTCTCTCTGACTCTCTGACTCTGACTCTGAAAAGTAGGAGGACTCTCTCGCTCAGAGCTGAACTGTGTGGAGGAGGAAGACAGGTTCATCAGTAAACCTGCTCTGTTTGCTCCTTTTTCCAAGAGTTACGCTGTTTTTAGTGCACAAACAACTCTGGTTTTATTTTTAAAGTTGAGGACGCAACTATAATTCATAACTCCGCTGTTATGTGTTTAGAAGATGAGCGGACTCGCGCGGCTGCACCGGTCCGACCCGACACATCGCATGCGGGGGCTGTGTTGGTGATTAAGATAAAGAGGGCTGTGTTGGTGATTAAGATAAAGAGTAATCACGTTGATAACTAAGTATGCAATGGACCTGTCGCATTTTCTTAGCAAAAAAGGAGCTTGTGAACTTGTAGGGCACAGGCTTAGCAATAAAAAAAAGAAAGAAAGAAAAGAAACAGGAAAGGCGGCGGCGGTGTCCGGAGGCTGAGGAGGGAGACGGTCAGTAGCAGGTGCCCTGACCATTAAAACATCCTGGGAAGATGCAGGAACGAGGCATAATTGATTAGCTAGCTAACAATGAACAAAATATCTATGCTATTGCTATCTGATGCTATCTGCGAGTCGCGAGTGAACGGCTCCACCCATGCGAAGAACAATTTATATCACTAGAGCAGCAGGGGGTAGGGCTATACTAATGAGGACCGCGTGACGAAACGCGGTCCCGTTTAAAACACGCCTAAAAAATCCTGAAACACACATGTCTTTATACACAGTTTCATGTATAACTTCAAAATTAATTGAGCTACAATTTTGAGACTTTTTACTCATTTACAACATTACAATTATCACATTTATAATGTTTATTTAAGAAAATGTTGAAATTCACTTTACACGGTCTTTAAATGTATTTTAAAGTGTTGGGAGGGGTGTGAAATATTGCAAAGTTGGAAAATCTATTGTGAAACTACTCTTTTGAGAATATGCTGCAGCTTGAAATACAGGAATGAGACAAAATAAGAAATACTGTATTCTGTTTACTTTGTCTGCGGAAAAACAGAAGAGAAAGTTCATGTTATTATCTAAGCAATTGTTTTTGTATTGTGCAAAAATGACTGGAAAAGGCACAATTTTATTCACCAACATCCACAGATTTTATTGCAGCTTCTGAATTCTGTGAACATCACATCCCCAGAGTACGTGAGCCATTTGTGTCAGGCATCACATCATATATCTGTTCACTCAAAACAAGTTTAAATTGATTTTCTGTGACCTTTACAGCAAGAAGGAACCAGTGGACTCAGCCTTCCAATAACAGCAAGAGGAACAAACAGATCCACTCACTGTCAGGATCAATATTTCAGGTTTTTACTTCAGTTTGTCACCGTCTGAAGGAACGGTTTGTTGCTTCCAAAAAGAATAAAGAGCTTTTCAGTGGAGAAAAATCAAACCAGGAAATAAAATGTCGACATGTTGCCAACATAACTAACTGTCAGATGTGGGATGTTTGTCTTGGGCTTGTCTGTAAGCAACGCGTTGATTGTGTCAGATAGCTCAGATGACAAAAACAGATGGACTAATTGGCTTTGGAAGAAGCAATTTCCGCATTCAGGCTGTGACATTTACTCAAACACAACTTCTCCTGGTGAATCAATGCTTGTCGACATAAAAACACCGATCTCACACAGAGAAACAGAAAATAAAGCAAGTATTTGTAGAGTCTGACACGAGGAGCTTGAGTAAAATAAAACAGGTTATTTGTTGTACAAACATGACAAAGATGTTAACGTGGCAACAACTTATTTCATAAATAACTCAAGGAGACAAGGAGGAGACTGGACATGGCAAAGAGCTCAACAATGCCAGACTGATGAGTGAGATGAGCTGAGGGACTATAAGGACTGGGCTGATGAGAAGATTGTCTGCAGCTGTGACTATTGAGACAGGGGTAACTTGGTGATGTAGGCTGACCAAAGGTGCAGAAAGTGACAGGAGGAAGGAGATGATAACTCGGAGGAACACAGGCAAGAAAAGGAAACAACCAGAAAACATTGAAAAATACAACAAAATACCTTTCAAACTGGAAAAAACTGGGATATGCGAATTCTGACAGTATTTTTTTCACTGATTAACAGAATTCATAAATCTAGCACCAGTCTAGTCTTTAAAATTG
This sequence comes from Garcialebias charrua, assembly GCA_038048925.1. Taxonomy (NCBI): domain Eukaryota; kingdom Metazoa; phylum Chordata; class Actinopteri; order Cyprinodontiformes; family Rivulidae; genus Garcialebias; species Garcialebias charrua. Next base: position 5,759 of record JBBPBX010056034.1, read on the forward strand.
AAATAAATAAATAAATAGCATTCTTATAACACAATTTGGCATTTTTTAAATACACTGTAAACGATTTTCGTTGTTTTACAGTAAATTTACTGTATTTAAAATATACAGTAAATTTACTGTATTTAAAATACACTAAGTTACTGGATAAAAATTGCCTGTAAGTTACTGTAAATTTAACGATAAATCGTTTACAGTGTACAACTTTAATGGATACAATAAAAAACTGCCTTTTTAATCAGTTTTTCATTGATTTCTTTTTTTTACACACAAACAAACAAACAAACAAACAAAAAAGAGAACATACAGAACAAAAAGTAAACCCGCCCAACCCTCCCCTCCCATCATCAGTCACACACACATAAATAAACTAAACAGGCATTGGCAAGTTTTGTTTTTTTTTTTACATACAACATAAAAGGCTGCCAACTGTCCCAAAATCTTTGAACAGAACCTTTCAGGGTACATCTTATTTTTTCCAGACAGATATGATACATCACATCTCATCCAATGTGCAAATGCTTTGGGTGTGGGTTCTGCCAACTGCACAAGACAAGTCTCCTGGCCAGAAGAGAGCCAAAATCAATCACATCCTCCTCATACTTGTTGAAGGACGAATACAAAGGGACCACCCCGAACAATGAGATGAGTGGTTGCCACACATCCCAGAGAAGGTGTCAAAAATAGATTGCCAAAAATTCTACAGTTTGGGATAGGTCCAGAATGTACGCAGGAGTGTAGCTGGAGTTTGTTTACAATGATTACATGCAGGGTCCAGGTCGGCTTTGACCTTGGACAACTTGTCTTTGGATCATTGCAGCCGGTGCACTACTTGAATTGAATTACAGCATGTCTCAGAAAGATTGAGGATAACTAAATGTTCTTAATGTTGCCAAAAAACTATATGTTTGGGTTTGTTTTTACATTTGGAATGCACAGAAATCTGTGGCAGCTAAAGCAAACAGAACCAGTGAAAGTTTGGCACACCTCTAGAAATCTTCAACCTTTTTTTTATAAGCATCGAATCACAAGTTAATTTATTAAATTATATTTCATTGCACAAAACTGGGGAATGAGCTAAATGTGACAGAAAGATAAAATCAGTCAACTTCAAATATCCTGAAAGAAAGCCCAAAGTTCTATTGATCAGAATAACTTTAAAAAACGTTAACCAGTATCATTGTTAGAAAGAAAAATACAAAAAAATAAAAGCATAACGTTAAGCGATCTAGACTATGAGATAATCTTTTGTTAAAACAAATAGTTATTGATATTTTGATGAAACCTTGAATATAAAGTGTAACATAGCACACCCTATTTAAGCTCAAAATCTGTACAACTGACTGAGATACAATTATTTTTATGTTTGCTAATGTCAATTAGCTGTGCCAGCCATCTTGAATTGGGTTGTCTGTAAAAGTTAATCAGTTGTAGATGTACAGCCAATGATTAATTCCTGTAATTTTACTTGAAATATGTCCAGTGAGTCCCTGTGATGGACTTGCGACCTGTCCAGGGTGTACCCCGCCTCTCACAGGGATTGTTGGACATGGGCACCGGCGACCCCAACAACCCCAAAAGAAAGAAGCGGGAAAAGATAATGGACGAATGGATGGCTGTCCAGGGAGTCATGAAATATTTTGCTAACCTTGCAAACACACATCATAATAACAATAAACTCCATAAGAAAACCAAAGTACTGTGAGATATTTTCACACGGTATAAACATCAGTAGGGTTTCATCTGCAGATTTTCCAGACTGATGGCGTCACAATGAGTTCTTATTTCCGGACAGGAAGAGGGAGCTTTTCACCTTCCCATGTCTTTATACCCCATAATCACGCCTCAGCAAGAGACAACAGTTTTCATTATGTTCATCCCCTCACCAGTGCTCAGATTCAAGCACCGCTGCCTTTCTCCTCTCAGCCCACATGCTAATTTAGACCAACTAGACCAATTTATAGATAAACAAAATATTCTAAGCAGCAGTCAGTATGGGTTTAGATCAAAAAACTCTACATCAATGGCTCTCATGGAATTAATGGAACAAATAACTACTGCTGTCGATCAAAAACAACACTGTATCAGTATCTTTGTTGATTTAAAAAAAGCATTCGATACTATTGATCACACAATACTCCTTGAAAAACTGAACAAATATGGTATTAGAGGACCAGCATTACAGTGGGTATCTAGCTACTTAAAAAATAGGAAACAATTTGTACAAATAAATGATGTAAGATCTGACCTCTGTAATATCACATGTGGAGTTCCCCAAGGTTCTGTACTTGGACCAAAGCTTTTTATTTTATATGTGAATGACTTGGTAAATGTGTCAGGACTCCTTAAATGTGTACTTTTCGCAGATGATACCACTTTTTTCTGTTCAGGTGAAGATATTGAACAAATGTTAGAATTGATAAAGACAGAATTTGTAAAGATACAAACTTGGTTTAAAATAAATAAATTATCATTAAATCTAGAGAAAACTAATTACATGATATTCGGTAATAGAAAGAAAACTGTTGATGTTCCACTCAAAATTGAGGATGTTGAGATTTGTAGAGTGAGTGAGGTGAAGTTTTTGGGTGTTATCATTGATGACAAACTGACATGGAAACAACACATAAATTCTGTAAGAATAAAAATAGCTAAATCGATAGCAGTACTGTACAAAGTCAGAGACCTATTGAATGATAAGGCTCTGTATTTGTTGTATAACACAATCATTGTTCCACACTTAATCTATTGTATTGATGTTTGGGGGAATGCGTGTAAAACAATCACAAAGCCTATTTTTGTATTACAGAAAAGAGCTGTAAGAATTATCACTAGAAAGCATTACCGTCATCCATCAAGTACATTATTTTATCAACTAAAATTACTGAAGTTCCATGATTTGGTAGACTATAATATTTTATCAGTTATGTATAGAGCTCAAAATAATGCATTACCTTTAAATATCCAAATGCACTTTGTTAAAAGACAAAGTTGTTATAATCTTAAGGGAACAGAGTTGTTTGTAAAACCACAATTCAGAACCAGTTTGAAGGGACGTTCTACCTCAATCCAGGGAATTAGATTATGGAATGGCTTGGAGAATGTAGTTAAAAATGCCAAGTCAATGTTTACATTTAAAAAAATGATCAAAACAAATATGTTAAAAAAATATATGTGAAATAACGTAATGTGTATTGCATTAATTAGAAAATTAGAAAGTGTTAGTCATTTTGTACTGTATTAGTATTAGTTAGAAAACTAGAAAGAGTTAGTCATTTTGTACTGTATTAGTATTAGTTAGAAAATTAGAAAGAGTTAGTCATTTTGTACTGTTGGTTGAAGAATATTATTGTTTACATGGTTTGACTACTGTTGTTTAATCTGATTGTTGGAGATAAGGGGCAGATATAATAAGATTTATTCTTCTTTCTGCCACCTTTCATTTTTTTACATTTTGTACACTATCATTATGAGATTGCCTTGTATTGTTTCTTTTGTAAAAAAATGAACAAATTTAATAAACATTAAACAATTATTGTTAAAACGAACTTCAGGGATGTGAGAAAGTAAAAAAAATAATGTATTTCTCACGCCAAAAATACACCACACGCGTTCCAGCTCCGCCCCGCTCCGGTCCGACCTCCGCAGCAAATACGCACCCATTATAATCAATGAGATAAAGTACACTGGCACCGCACGGCGGCGGTGAGCTGCGGCGAGCGGACGGCAGTCCGTCAAAATTAGAAAATTTTCTATTTCTGCCGACCCCAAAAATACACTACACGCGGTCCGTGTCCGCTCCGCTCCGCAGGTCGCAGCTGAGCGAGTCCAAAGTCCACTGCCTCCGCTCAGCTCAGGTCCGCATGGATGCGCCGCTCCAAGACGCATGCGCGGGAATTGCGAGATTGCGCGATAAATCAAGTGATAAATAATGAAGTCAGAACAAAACAATTCATTCGGTGGAAGAAGGAGAACAACAGTAAAGGCTGCCTTGATCTTCTCTCGTAAATAAGCGACAGGACATGGTTTGAGCAACAGGAAGTGATGTTTACATTTCAGAATAAAATACTTTTTTATTTATTTATTTCTTGTATTGCGTTATTAGGTGTAGTCATAGTCATAAATATAATAGTTTAGTCATAGAATAGTGATAAATGATAGTTTGACAGCATTTTTGTACAAATAAATCCGTATAGAGCTAGGATTAGTCCGCCTGTGGTGATTTTATTTTGTAAATACGGAAGTTGTGCTCGTTCCTTTTCCTGTTGGTGCGACGTAATCTTCAAAAGTTGACTCCGGCACAGCTCCGTCATCACATCAATAAATCTGCTTCTCATCACAATTTTACCTAGCAGCTGAAAATTATTCATGACACTTCAATTTAAAAAAAATCGAATAGAAATTAAATTTAAATGGAGCTCCGACAATACAAACAGTCATGGAAGGGACGTGTTTAGAGATCTCTTCAGAGAATAATCTTCATTTGTTAACAGAACAACCTCGCCACAGAAATGGGAGAAATAAAAAATGATGTGACAGAATTTGTTCTATAATCCAGGTAAAAGTCCAACAATGTTCAGTCAAGTCATATGGATGGTTTATTTGGTTTTGCTGAGACGTTTCATCCTTCATCCATAGGATGTCATCAGTCCGAGGAGCCACAAAAAAAACTGGAGTCCCACAAGCACCACACTCCCATAGTGGAACAAAACCATTTTCTGGTGATAAGATAGTTTCTGGGGTCCTCCCTCTCCCCCGTCAACTCCTCTGAGGCAGCTAAGCCGAAATGGTTCAAATCACCAAAGTTCCGTGAGATCTTTTCACACACTAGGAACAGGTTTCAACTAAACGTGTCAGCAAAAAAACAAAAAAAAACATCCAGATGACCTGACTGAACATTGCTGGATGTGACAAAATTAACATTTTAGATTAAAAAAAAAACTAGTGATCAATTATAATGAATATCAGAATGACACCTATTTTGTTTTATTTAACTTAGTAAAGAGTTGAAGCAAGACTAAATTCAACTCATCATCTTAAACAACTCGTTGTCCTCACATCTACTTTCCTCACCTGAGGCTTTTACATTTGATGAATTCTTGTGTTTTTTAATGACCTCTGACCAAAAGTGAAAGTGGGCAATATTGTTTTTGTAAGTGCAGTATATAATGAATTGTTGAGTGGATTTAAATCAAACTCTCATGAAGAACTACAACTGGTTAATTTTTGAAGGCAGCTCTGATTTAAGATGGCCACCACAGCAAGCCAGTCTTCCATCCATACATCCGTTATATTGGGTCATGCATTTGGGTTGTGGGGGTCGCCGGTGCCCATGTCCAGCTATTACTGTGCAAGAGGTGGGGTACACATTGGACAGGTCTCCAGTCCATCACAGGGACACAGACACAAACCATTCACTTTCCCACTCACATCTAGGGACAATTTAGAGTTACCAATCAGTCCAACATGATGAGATGAAATTGGTACAGGTTTTCACCAACATTTATTTTTCCAAAATAAGTTAAAGTAAAAAAAAAAAGAAAAAACCTGAAGAAAATTTTGTTTTAAGAAGGGGCAGATATTATAAGAATTGTATTCTTCTTCTGCTTACTTTCATTTTAAATCTGTTTTTTTTCTCCATATGGTTTGTATATTGTTTCTTTTGTGTTTTAAATTTGAAATGAATAAATAAAATAAAATAAAAAATGAAAAGAGGATTCAATTTTTACTTCTCATGACAACGACTTGTGCAGCCAAGTGATTATTTCCGTTCTTTCCAGTGCTTTGTTCGTCTCATCTGCACTGGATTTTTGGTGCATTTACACAGAGGCTAGAGGAAAGTTACCCACACCATCTTCTTCATATCAATACTTAGACTTTGCATAATTTTACTGCATTAGTTCCATAAAAGCATGATGCCTAAAACATTAATCTGCTCTCAGTCCATTCATGGCTTGTCTTTAACACAAAAAAACATGTTGGATTTTCAGGCACTGCTTTATTTAGTCACAGTGCATTGAGTTAATAGTCACAATACAATATGAGCAACATTTACAGAGAACAATGGCATCCACAGATACATGTCAGGTGTGTTCATATGGCTTGAGTTGAATCATTGACATAGCTCTTTGCACATAGTACAGCAAATGTATCTGAGGTTGTTGGGCTGGAAAAGAAAAACAGCATTTGATTTTTTTAACTACTTACAATGAGGCAATCAAATGTTTCCGAGCAGCTTTTAAATACATTTGAATGGACATTTCTGTACACGTTTTCATTTACCGGGTAGACAGGGGTGGGAAAAAGCTAAAAGACAAAAAGGGAAACATTTTACATCCTTTGAAAAGACAAGTGGTCACATCACAAAAAGTATTTTAATTATATTTTGATTTAGCTCATTCTGCTGTAAATGAACTGATTATGTTCCGAGTTTAAGACACTAAATATAAATGAATAAATTAATAAATAAACAAACATTCTTCCTACATACAGGTAGTCCCCGAATTACGAGCGCTCTGATCTACGAGGTTCCAGACTTACGAGCTGGCGAATTTTTGGAAAAAACGCAAAAAATACTGAGTTTTCATGTGTTTTTTCACCACAGTTAGTTAGCTAAGCATATGGACACACGTTTCCGATCATTTTTATGCACTCATAAGCAGTTTTTGGATGAAAATAGAGTGTTTGTAGTCGCGCTAGCGAAACCGTTCCAATTTACGAGCGAAATTCCGGATTTACGAGAGACATGGCGGCCGTTCCAAATTACGAGATTTCCGGTTTACGAGCGCCTCGTTGTAACGGATCTCGCTCGTAAATCGGGGACTACCTGTATTAGCGTGACTCAATCCTGAAATGTGTCTTCAGAATTTTCTTTTGGTCCAAAGTCAGACTTTGCAAACCAGCTTTGAATGCTACATATCTAAATGATTTATTTTAGTAAAAATCAGATTAATAATCAAACTGGAAGTGTGAGCTTTACAGAGTTGCTGCTGCAGAAACGAGTCTGAGTTGGAGGAATTAATTAAAACTTCATGAGGTCAGATGGTGATGAACATTAAACCTTTTGATTCTGTTTTTCTACTTCTTGCTAAACTTTAATCAGAATAAACAGCACTTTATTTGAAATGTTACACTTCTGGCTTTTCACGGCACATCTCATCATACTATACATAACTCTACTGGATTTTCAATCCCAACAATCAAAGACTCTTTATTTGAGCTGAATGTGAATGTTTTTGACCAACTCAAACTGCAGTCATTAAACAACAGAAGTCACATTTGCATAGATTGTCTTTCAGTACATTCCTCATTAGAAGCTCACATGACTGACTGCACATTTAGAAAGAAAAAACAATCAATTAATTCAAAACCATCACGCAGGACACATTCTGTCTTGGCAACATAAATATTTGGTGTTCAACATCTGCAAAGACTTCATCTGATTTAAATATATATATATAT
>JBBPBX010056035.1:0-22900 GCA_038048925.1 Garcialebias charrua
TCTTGGGTCAAAATGACCGCTTCCGGGTCATCACTTCCGGGTCATCACTTCCGGGTCAGCCTCGTTAGGACATTCCCTTTCCGTGTGATTCTCTCGTTTGCTAAAGTGTTTCAGGAAAATGTTAATTTGTTTCAGAAAATGTTAATTTGTTTCAGAAAATGTTAATTTGTTTCAGAAAATGTTAAAGTGTTTCAGAAAATGTTAAAGTGTTTCAGAAAATGTTAATTTGTTTCAGAAAATGTTAAAGTGTTTCAGAAAATGTTAATTTGTTTCAGAAAATGTTAAAGTGTTTCAGAAAATGTTAAAGTGTTTCAGAAAATGTTAATTTGTTTCAGAAAATGTTAAAGTGTTTCAGAAAATGTTAAAGTGTTTCAGAAAATGTTAATTTGTTTCAGAAAATGTTAAAGTGTTTCAGAAAATGTTAATTTGTTTCAGAAAATGTTAATTTGTTTCAGAAAATGTTAAAGTGTTTCAGAATTTGTTAAAGTGTTTCAGAAAATGTTAATTTGTTTCAGAAAATGTTAAAGTGTTTCAGAAAATGTTAATTTGTTTCAGAAAATGTTAAAGTGTTTCAGAAAATGTTAAAGTGTTTCAGAAAATGTTAATTTGTTTCAGAAAATGTTAAAGTGTTTCAAAATGTTAAAGTGTTTCAGAATTTGTTAAAGTATTTCAGAAAATGTTAATTTGTTTCAGAAAATGTTTATTTGTTTCAGAAAATGTTAAAGTGTTTCAGAAAATGTTAATTTGTTTTAGAACTATTTGTTAAAGTGTTTAGCCTTATTTGTTAATGTGTTTTGCACCTCAGGGCCACCGTAGTTATTAGTTGAATCGCGGCTCAGCAGATGTTTCAGTCAATTCCAGAAGTGAAGGTTTGATTCCATCTGCTGGCTGAAAAACTAAACTTCTTCCTTTTCCCTCAAAAAGCTCTGAAAGCCTTGGACTGAAGTACAGCGCCACCTGCTGGCGGACAGATGTACAGTCAGTCAGGAAACGTTCTTCTACATGTTTGATGTTTAATAAATGAAAGGAGCGGTGAGAGAACGACACACTTTCACTCATTTGGGGAGTAAGACTCCATGTTGTCTTGATCTTCTGGGAGAAAACGATAAATAAATAACTGAAACTAATTAAAACACTAGAAAATGATTAGATTTATTGAACACGTCAATTTTCATCTCCCGCTGTCGTAAATGGGCCAATGTTTTTTTTTTCTTTTCGGTTTTAGCAACTCTTGCTCATCTTAACTTTCAGCTACAGGTTTACACATTTTAGCTCTTCTTTTTGGTTTTAGCTCTAAGCTGCTGTTTTTGCGACTTGAGGTTTTAGCAGGTATTTTATTAATTCTGGCTTTAGCTGCTGTCTTGATTATTCTAGCTTTTATTCACCGTTTTGTTGGTTTTAAATTTTAGATCATGTTTTGTTTATTTTTGTTTTTATTTGCTTTTTGTTGATTGCAGCTACTGACTTTGTTGAATTTAGCTTGTGTTGTTTAGTTCAGCTTTTATTCACGGTTTTGCAAGTTTTAGCTTTTAGATGATGCTTTGTTATTTATAATTTTTGGCTTCTGTTTTGTTGATTTTAGCTGTAAAATACTCTGATTTCAATTTTAGCTTTTAGATCATGTTTGGCTTATTTTAGCTTAGATTTAAGCTTTACGTTATAACATTGTTGATTTTAGCTGTTAGCTACTGCTTTGTATATTTGAACTGCTAGTTACAGTTTTATTAATTTTAGCTTTTAGCTACTCCTGTTAGTTTTACCTCTTAGCTACAATTTTGCTGGATTTAGTTTTCACCTACAGTTTTGTTAATTTGAGTCTTTGCTGCAGCTTTACTCATTTTAGCTACTGTTTTGCTAATCATAACTACAGTTGAAGCTCTTAACCAACAGTTTAGCTTTTAGCTACTGTTTTCTTTATTTTGGCTTGCAACATCTGTTTTGTTTATTTTAGCTTCTGGTTTGCTGATTTTTGCTTTAAGCTACTGTTTAGTTGATTTAATTTTTAGATTCTTATATTTATTTTTAGCTTTTATGTACTGTCTTTTTTGTTGTTTGTTTTAGCTTTTACATAAAGTTTAGTTAATTTTAGTTTTAAGATTCTGTTTTGGAGATTTTATCTTCTGTTTTGTTGATTCTGGCTGTTGGCTACATATTTATTGCTTTGAGCTTTTAGCAACTGTTTGGATGATTTTAGCTATTATCCACAGTTTTGTTGATTCAAGCACTTGCCTGAATGTGTTGATTTTAGCTGTTAACAACTGAAATTTTGATTTTAGCTTATAGCTATAGTTTTGTAAATGTTAGCTTTTAACTACTCTTGTTGGTTTTAGCTCTTAGCTACTGTGTTGTTTGCTTTAGCTTTTAGCTAGTTTTGTTAATTTAGGTATTTGCTGACATTGTTCTCAATTTAGCTTTTAGCTACTGTTTTGCTAATCAAAGCTACTGTTGAAACTGTTTTAACCAAACTTTCACAGAAAACCTAATTTCTTCACTATACAATTTGAGTCCGTCTAATTGAAGATGGCCGCCACAGTTTCTTAACAGAGTTTCACCAACACTGAGCTAAAACTTGGGCATGGTAGTAGCCGAGAGTCAATCCCAACACGTGCTCCGAGGGCTCAGACTCAGAAATAACGTCATCTTCAACCTGATGACCATCGTCCATTGACTAAAAGTAAAGTCTTGTTTGAGAAATAATCCATGGAGATGAAGAGTGGAGAGCGCCAACGTCCTAATCTGAGTCAATCCAGGAGCAAACAGAATAAAAGCAGAGTACCGTATTTTCCGGTGTATAGGTCACACCTTTTTATGTTTTTTTTTTTCAAGGCCTGCGACCTATACACCAGTGCGACCTATTTATGGATTTTTTTCCATATTTTTAGACCAATTTTTGGGTCACTTATGACCCTTTTTCACTTTGGCAGAAAATGGTGCAGTACCACTTTCGGCCGCTAGGGGCGCAGTGCAGTACCACTTCCAGAGGAGTACACCGACCCAAGAAGAAGAAGAAGACCGTTTCCAGCTCATGTGTCCGAAAAAAAGCTCCTCTGCTCGGACTGACTCTGTCGGCCTCCTGGTCTGGATGTAACTTCTGTTAGCTCTGTTTGTTTGCTGTTTGTTAGCAAGATAAGTCAAGAACCACTCAGCGGATTTTTCTGAAACTTACAGAATGGAATCACAGTGTGGACGTTTACAAGTGAGTACCGTAGCTTTATTAGATGTTTGAGATAAATAAATAAAAACGATCTTTTTGTAGCATTTAGCTGCTGTTAGCTTCTGGTGTTAGCTTCTGTTTACGTTATAAATAGCTTCGAAACCACTCGGTGTATATTTTTTCTGCTTACAGAGTAATTATATGGCTCTAATGTACTTAACTATGTCCTGGAGAAAACATTTGACATAAAATTAGATTTTTTTATTCGTGTCAGAGGCAGACTCGTCTCGTGTTGGCTTCTGTTAGCTTCTGTTTATGTTATAAATACAGGTAGTCCCCGACTTACGAGCGCTCTTACATACGACGTCCCGGACTTACGAGCTGGCGAACGAGCAGTAAATTTGTAAAAAATACAGCACTTTTTTTAGATGAAAGTGTGTTAGCTAACCGTTTGGAAACACGTTTCTGAGCATGTTTATGAAGTAGTATGAATGTTTTTGATGAAAAACGAGTGTTCGTAGTAGCGCTACCATAAATGTTCCAACTTACGAGCGAAAATCCGGACTTACGAGAACACGTGTTTCTTGTTCCGACGTACGAATTTCCGGTTTACGAGCAACTCATAAGTACGGAACTCGCTCGTAAGTCGGGGACTACCTGTAGCTTCGAAACAAATGGGTGTATATTTATATCTGTTTACAGAGAAATTATAAGGCTCCAATGTACTTAACTATGTCCTGGAGAAAACATTTGAGATGAGATTCGATTTTTTATTCGTGTTTTCAGAGACGGACTCGTCTCGTGTTGGCTTCTGTTAGCTTCTGTTTATGTTATAAATAGCTTCGAAACAAATCGGTGTATATTTATTTCTGCTTACAGAGTAATTATAAGGCTCCAATGTACTTAACTATGTCCTGGAGAAAACATTTGAGATGAGATTCGATTTTTTATTCGTGTTTTCAGAGACGGACTCGTCTCGTGTTTAGCTTCTGTTAGCTTCTGGCAGACATTAGCAGCAGAGCTAAACACTCGGTCCATATTGCTGGGTTGACTCAGCGGTCACGTGGCGCGTCAGCGGTGGATGACGCGTTACGTCGGCGGTGACGTAGGTACGACCCGGTGCAACCTATTTATGGATTTTTCCAATTTTTTGGCAATAGTTGGACACTGCAACCTATACAACGGTGCAACCTATACAACGGAAAATACGGTAACGTTTATTTGTTCAAAGGGATGACGTGAAGCAGCTGATGTTTGTCGGCTCCAGCCTGGGAAACAGGAAGTCCATCATGTGGAGGTAAACCGTGAAGATAAACCCATCCCTCCTCGTTTCATCTCACTCCGTTTCCTTGTTCCGTCGTCTGAACGGTAAAGTTGTTTTGTGGTGTTACCATGACGACCAAGAGCTCTGGCATGAAGTTTGAATCCAACCTGATCACAAACAGGAAGTCCTACAACCAGAACCGGACAGCGTTTCTTGATGGGATGCACGTCGCCCGCTGCTGTCAGGGTGTGTGTTGGGAACGACTCTCAGCTACAACCACACTAACGGTTAGCGCAATTTACAGACGGCCATTTCTGTTTGCTAACATCAATTAACCATGGCAGCCATCTTGAATTGGATTGATTCCAGATGTTAAGAAGCACAGATGTGAGAGTTGAAATCCATTTTTCAACCTTTATTTAGGCAGGCTAATCCCATTGAGCCCCGAGGACTCATTTACAAGAGAGACCTGGTTTCAAAAAAGAATTGAATTCTGACTTTAATCTGCAAATTCTGACTTTAATCTGCGGATTCTGACTTTAATCTGCGAATTCCGACTTTAATCTGCGGATTCCGACTTTAATCGGCGGATTCCGACTTTATTCGGCGGATTCCGACTTTAGTCTGCGGATTCCGACTTTAGTCTGCGGATTCTGACTTTAGTCTGCGGATTCTGACTTTAATCTGCGGATTCTGACTTTAATCTGCGGATTCTGACTTTAATCTGCGGATTCTGACTTTAATCTGCGGATTCTGACTTTAATCTGCGGATTCTGACTTTAATCTGCGGATTCTGACTTTAATCTGCGGATTCTGACTTTAATCTGCGGATTCTGACTTTAATCTGCGGATTCTGACTTTAGTCTGCGGATTCTGACTTTAGTCTGCGGATTCTGACTTTAATCTGCGGATTCTGACTTTAATCTGCGGATTCTGACTTTAATCTGCGGATTCTGACTTTAATCTGCGGATTCTGACTTTAATCTGCGGATTCTGACTTTAATCTGCGGATTCTGACTTTAATCTGCGGATTCTGACTTTAATCTGCGGATTCTGACTTTAATCTGCGGATTCTGACTTTAATCTGCGGATTCTGACTTTAGTCTGCGGATTCTGACTTTAGTCTGCGGATTCTGACTTTAATCTGCGGATTCTGACTTTAATCTGCGGATTCTGACTTTAATCTGCGGATTCTGACTTTAATCTGCGGATTCTGACTTTAATCTGCGGATTCTGACTTTAATCTGCGGATTCTGACTTTAATCTGCGGATTCTGACTTTAATCTGCGGATTCTGACTTTAATCTGCGGATTCTGACTTTAATCTGCGGATTCTGACTTTAATCTGCGGATTCTGACTTTAATCTGCGGATTCTGACTTTAATCTGCGGATTCTGACTTTAATCTGCGGATTCTGACTTTAATCTGCGGATTCTGACTTTAATCTGCGGATTCTGACTTTAATCTGCGGATTCTGACTTTAATCTGCGGATTCTGACTTTAATCTGCGGATTCTGACTTTAATCTGCGGATTCTGACTTTAATCTGCGGATTCTGACTTTAATCTGCGGATTCTGACTTTAATCTGCGGATTCTGACTTTAATCTGCGGATTCTGACTTTAATCTGCGGATTCTGACTTTAATCTGCGGATTCTGACTTTAATCTGCGGATTCTGACTTTAATCTGCGGATTCTGACTTTAATCTGCGGATTCTGACTTTAATCTGCGGATTCTGACTTTAATCTGCGGATTCTGACTTTAATCTGCGGATTCTGACTTTAATCTGCGGATTCTGACTTTAATCTGCGGATTCTGACTTTAATCTGCGGATTCTGACTTTAATCTGCGGATTCTGACTTTAATCTGCGGATTCTGACTTTAATCTGCGGATTCTGACTTTAATCTGCGGATTCTGACTTTAATCTGCGGATTCTGACTTTAATCTGCGGATTCTGACTTTAATCTGCGGATTCTGACTTTAATCTGCGGATTCTGACTTTAATCTGCGGATTCTGACTTTAATCTGCGGATTCTGACTTTAATCTGCGGATTCTGACTTTAATCTGCGGATTCTGACTTTAATCTGCGGATTCTGACTTTAATCTGCGGATTCTGACTTTAATCTGCGGATTCTGACTTTAATCTGCGGATTCTGACTTTAATCTGCGGATTCTGACTTTAATCTGCGGATTCTGACTTTAATCTGCGGATTCTGACTTTAATCTGCGGATTCTGACTTTAATCTGCGGATTCTGACTTTAATCTGCGGATTCTGACTTTAATCTGCGGATTCTGACTTTAATCTGCGGATTCTGACTTTAATCTGCGGATTCTGACTTTAATCTGCGGATTCTGACTTTAATCTGCGGATTCTGACTTTAATCTGCGGATTCTGACTTTAATCTGCGGATTCTGACTTTAATCTGCGGATTCTGACTTTAATCTGCGGATTCTGACTTTAATCTGCGGATTCTGACTTTAATCTGCGGATTCTGACTTTAATCTGCGGATTCTGACTTTAATCTGCGGATTCTGACTTTAATCTGCGGATTCTGACTTTAATCTGCAGATTCTGACTTTAATCTGCAGATTCTGACTTTAATCTGCGGATTCTGACTTTAATCTGCAGATTCCGACTTTAATCTGCGGATTCTGACTTTAATCTGCGGATTCTGACTTTAGTCTGCGGATTCTGACTTTGCAAATTCTGACTTTAATCTGCGGATTCTGACTTTAATCTGCGGATTCTGACTTTAATCTGCGGATTCTGACTTTAGTCTGCGGATTTTGACTTTAGTCTGAGGATTCTGACTTTAATCTGCGGATTCTGACTTTAATCTGCGGATTCTGACTTTAATCTGCGGATTCTGACTTTAATCTGCGGATTCTGATTTTAATCTGCGGATTCTGATTTTAATCTGCGGATTCTGACTTTAGTCTGCGGATTCTGACTTTAGTCTGAGGATTCTGACTTTAATCTGCGGATTCTGACTTTAATCTGAGGATTCTGACTTTAATCTGCGGATTCTGACTTTAGTCTGAGGATTCTGACTTTAGTCTGAGGATTCTGACTGTAGTCTGAGGATTCTGACTTTAGTCTGAGGATTCTGACTGTAGTCTGAGGATTCTGACTTTAGTCTGAGGATTCTGACTTTAATCTGCGGATTCTGACTTTAATCTGCGGATTCTGACTTTAATCTGCGGATTCTGATTTTAATCTGCGGATTCTGATTTTAATCTGTGGATTCTGTCTTTAGTCTGCGGATTTTGACTTTAGTCTGAGGATTCTGACTTTAATCTGCGGATTCTGACTAATCTGCGGATTCTGACTTTAATCTGCGGATTCTGACTTTAGTCTGAGGATTCTGACTTTAGTCTGAGGATTCTGACTGTAGTCTGAGGATTCTGACTTTAGTCTGAGGATTCTGACTGTAGTCTGAGGATTCTGACTTTAGTCTGAGGATTCTGACTTTAGTCTGAGGATTCTGACTTTAATCTGTGGATTCTGACTTTAGTCTGAGGATTCTGACTTTAGTCTGAGGATTCTGACTTTAGTCTGAGGATTCTGACTTTAGTCTGAGGATTCTGACTTTAGTCTGAGGATTCTGACTTTAGTCTGAGGATTCTGACTTTAGTCTGCGGATTCTGACTTTGCAAATTCTGACTTTAATCTGCGGATTCTGACTTTAATCTGCGGATTCTGACTTTAATCTGCGGATTCTGACTTTAGTCTGCGGATTTTGACTTTAGTCTGAGGATTCTGACTTTAATCTGCGGATTCTGACTTTAATCTGCGGATTCTGACTTTAATCTGCGGATTCTGACTTTAATCTGCGGATTCTGATTTTAATCTGCGGATTCTGATTTTAATCTGCGGATTCTGACTTTAATCTGCGGATTCTGATTTTAATCTGCGGATTCTGTCTTTAGTCTGCGGATTTTGACTTTAATCTGCGGATTCTGACTTTAATCTGCGGATTCTGACTTTAATCTGCGGATTCTGACTTTAATCTGCGGATTCTGACTTTAATCTGCGGATTCTGACTTTAGTCTGAGGATTCTGACTGTAGTCTGAGGATTCTGACTGTAATCTGAGGATTCTGACTTTAATCTGCGGATTCTGACTTTAATCTGCGGATTCTGACTTTAATATGCGGATTCTGACTTTAATCTGCGGATTCTGACTTTAATCTGCGGATTCTGACTTTAATCTGCGGATTCTGACTTTAATCTGCGGATTCTGACTTTAATCTGCGGATTCTGACTTTAATCTGCGGATTCTGACTTTAATCTGCGGATTCTGACTTTAATCTGCGGATTCTGACTTTAATCTGCGGATTCTGACTTTAATCTGCGGATTCTGACTTTAATCTGCGGATTCTGACTTTAATCTGCGGATTCTGACTTTAATCTGCGGATTCTGACTTTATCTGCGGATTCTGACTTTAATCTGCGGATTCTGACTTTAATCTGCGGATTCTGACTTTAATCTGCGGATTCTGACTTTAATCTGCGGATTCTGACTTTAATCTGCGGATTCTGACTTTAATCTGCGGATTCTGACTTTAATCTGCGGATTCTGACTTTAATCTGCGGATTCTGACTTTAATCTGCGGATTCTGACTTTAATCTGCGGATTCTGACTTTAATCTGCGGATTCTGACTTTAATCTGCGGATTCTGACTTTAATCTGCGGATTCTGACTTTAATCTGCGGATTCTGACTTTAATCTGCGGATTCTGACTTTAATCTGCGGATTCTGACTTTAATCTGCGGATTCTGACTTTAATCTGCGGATTCTGACTTTAATCTGCGGATTCTGACTTTAATCTGCGGATTCTGACTTTAATCTGCGGATTCTGACTTTAATCTGCGGATTCTGACTTTAATCTGCGGATTCTGACTTTAATCTGCGGATTCTGACTTTAATCTGCGGATTCTGACTTTAATCTGCGGATTCTGACTTTAATCTGCGGATTCTGACTTTAATCTGCGGATTCTGACTTTAATCTGCGGATTCTGACTTTAATCTGCGGATTCTGACTTTAATCTGCGGATTCTGACTTTAATCTGCGGATTCTGACTTTAGTCTGCGGATTCTGACTTTAGTCTGCGGATTCTGACTTTAGTCTGCGGATTCTGACTTTAATCTGCGGATTCTGACTTTAATCTGCGGATTCTGACTTTAATCTGCGGATTCTGACTTTAATCTGCGGATTCTGACTTTAATCTGCGCATTCTGACTTTAATCTGCGGATTCTGACTTTAATCTGCGGATTCTGACTTTAATCTGCGGATTCTGACTTTAATCTGCGGATTCTGACTTTAATCTGCGGATTCTGACTTTAATCTGCGGATTCTGACTTTAATCTGCGGATTCTGACTTTAATCTGCGGATTCTGACTTTAATCTGCGGATTCTGACTTTAATCTGCGGATTCTGACTTTAATCTGCGGATTCTGACTTTAATCTGCGGATTCTGACTTTAATCTGCGGATTCTGACTTTAATCTGCGGATTCTGACTTTAATCTGCGGATTCTGACTTTAATCTGCGGATTCTGACTTTAATCTGCGGATTCTGACTTTAATCTGCGGATTCTGACTTTAATCTGCGGATTCTGACTTTAATCTGCAGATTCTGACTTTAATCTGCAGATTCTGACTTTAATCTGCGGATTCTGACTTTAATCTGCAGATTCTGACTTTAATCTGCGGATTCTGACTTTAATCTGCGGATTCTGACTTTAGTCTGCGGATTCTGACTTTGCAAATTCTGACTTTAATCTGCGGATTCTGACTTTAATCTGCGGATTCTGACTTTAATCTGCGGATTCTGACTTTAGTCTGCGGATTTTGACTTTAGTCTGAGGATTCTGACTTTAATCTGCGGATTCTGACTTTAATCTGCGGATTCTGACTTTAATCTGCGGATTCTGACTTTAATCTGCGGATTCTGATTTTAATCTGCGGATTCTGATTTTAATCTGTGGATTCTGTCTTTAGTCTGCGGATTTTGACTTTAGTCTGAGGATTCTGACTTTAATCTGCGGATTCTGACTAATCTGCGGATTCTGACTTTAATCTGCGGATTCTGACTTTAGTCTGAGGATTCTGACTTTAGTCTGAGGATTCTGACTGTAGTCTGAGGATTCTGACTTTAGTCTGAGGATTCTGACTGTAGTCTGAGGATTCTGACTTTAGTCTGAGGATTCTGACTGTAGTCTGAGGATTCTGACTTTAGTCTGAGGATTCTGACTTTAATCTGCGGATTCTGACTTTAATCTGCGGATTCTGACTTTAATCTGCGGATTCTGATTTTAATCTGCGGATTCTGATTTTAATCTGTGGATTCTGTCTTTAGTCTGCGGATTTTGACTTTAGTCTGAGGATTCTGACTTTAATCTGCGGATTCTGACTAATCTGCGGATTCTGACTTTAATCTGCGGATTCTGACTTTAGTCTGAGGATTCTGACTTTAGTCTGAGGATTCTGACTGTAGTCTGAGGATTCTGACTTTAGTCTGAGGATTCTGACTGTAGTCTGAGGATTCTGACTTTAGTCTGAGGATTCTGACTTTAGTCTGAGGATTCTGACTTTAATCTGTGGATTCTGACTTTAGTCTGAGGATTCTGACTTTAGTCTGAGGATTCTGACTTTAGTCTGAGGATTCTGACTTTAGTCTGAGGATTCTGACTTTAGTCTGAGGATTCTGACTTTAGTCTGAGGATTCTGACTTTAGTCTGCGGATTCTGACTTTGCAAATTCTGACTTTAATCTGCGGATTCTGACTTTAATCTGCGGATTCTGACTTTAATCTGCGGATTCTGACTTTAGTCTGCGGATTTTGACTTTAGTCTGAGGATTCTGACTTTAATCTGCGGATTCTGACTTTAATCTACGGATTCTGACTTTAATCTGCGGATTCTGACTTTAATCTGCGGATTCTGATTTTAATCTGCGGATTCTGATTTTAATCTGCGGATTCTGACTTTAATCTGCGGATTCTGATTTTAATCTGCGGATTCTGTCTTTAGTCTGCGGATTTTGACTTTAATATGCGGATTCTGACTTTAATCTGCGGATTCTGACTTTAATCTGCGGATTCTGACTTTAATCTGCGGATTCTGACTTTAATCTGCGGATTCTGACTTTAGTCTGAGGATTCTGACTGTAGTCTGAGGATTCTGACTGTAGTCTGAGGATTCTGACTTTAATCTGCGGATTCTGACTTTAATCTGCGGATTCTGACTTTAATCTGCGGATTCTGACTTTAATCTGCGGATTCTGACTTTAATCTGCGGATTCTGACTTTAATCTGCGGATTCTGACTTTAATCTGCGGATTCTGACTTTAATCTGCGGATTCTGACTTTAATCTGCGGATTCTGACTTTAATCTGCGGATTCTGACTTTAATCTGCGGATTCTGACTTTAATCTGCGGATTCTGACTTTAATCTGCGGATTCTGACTTTAATCTGCGGATTCTGACTTTAATCTGCGGATTCTGACTTTAGTCTGCGGATTCTGACTTTAGTCTGCGGATTCTGACTTTAATCTGCGGATTCTGACTTTAATCTGCGGATTCTGACTTTAATCTGCGGATTCTGACTTTAATCTGCGGATTCTGACTTTAATCTGCGGATTCTGACTTTAATCTGCGGATTCTGACTTTAATCTGCGGATTCTGACTTTAATCTGCGGATTCTGACTTTAATCTGCGGATTCTGACTTTAATCTGCGGATTCTGACTTTAATCTGCGGATTCTGACTTTAATCTGCGGATTCTGACTTTAATCTGCGGATTCTGACTTTAATCTGCGGATTCTGACTTTAATCTGCGGATTCTGACTTTAATCTGCGGATTCTGACTTTAATCTGCGGATTCTGACTTTAATCTGCGGATTCTGACTTTAATCTGCGGATTCTGACTTTAATCTGCGGATTCTGACTTTAATCTGCGGATTCTGACTTTAGTCTGCGGATTCTGACTTTAATCTGCGGATTCTGACTTTAATCTGCGGATTCTGACTTTAATCTGCGGATTCTGACTTTAATCTGCGGATTCTGACTTTAATCTGCGGATTCTGACTTTAATCTGCGGATTCTGACTTTAATCTGCGGATTCTGACTTTAATCTGCGGATTCTGACTTTAATCTGCGGATTCTGACTTTAATCTGCGGATTCTGACTTTAATCTGCGGATTCTGACTTTAGTCTGCGGATTCTGACTTTAATCTGCGGATTCTGACTTTAATCTGCGGATTCTGACTTTAATCTGCGGATTCTGACTTTAATCTGCGGATTCTGACTTTAATCTGCGGATTCTGACTTTAATCTGCGGATTCTGACTTTAATCTGCGGATTCTGACTTTAGTCTGCGGATTCTGACTTTAGTCTGCGGATTCTGACTTTATTCTGACTTTAATCTGCGGATTCTGACTTTAGTCTGCGGATTCTGACTTTAATCTGCGGATTCTGACTTTAATCTGCGGATTCTGACTTTAATCTGCAGATTCTGACTTTAGTCTGCGGATTCTGACTTTAATCTGCGGATTCTGACTTTAATCTGCGGATTCTGACTTTAATCTGCGGATTCTGACTTTAATCTGCGGATTCTGACTTTAATCTGCGGATTCTGACTTTAATCTGCGGATTCTGACTTTAATCTGCGGATTCTGACTTTAATCTGCGGATTCTGACTTTAATCTGCGGATTCTGACTTTAATCTGCGGATTCTGACTTTAATCTGCGGATTCTGACTTTAATCTGCGGATTCTGACTTTAATCTGCGGATTCTGACTTTAATCTGCGGATTCTGACTTTAATCTGCGGATTCTGACTTTAATCTGCGGATTCTGACTTTAATCTGCGGATTCTGACTTTAATCTGCGGATTCTGACTTTAATCTGCGGATTCTGACTTTAATCTGCGGATTCTGACTTTAATCTGCGGATTCTGACTTTAATCTGCAGATTCTGACTTTAATCTGCGGATTCTGACTTTAATCTGCGGATTCTGACTTTAATCTGCAGATTCTGACTTTAATCTGCGGATTCTGACTTTAATCTGCGGATTCTGACTTTAGTCTGCGGATTCTGACTTTGCAAATTCTGACTTTAATCTGCGGATTCTGACTTTAATCTGCGGATTCTGACTTTAATCTGCGGATTCTGACTTTAGTCTGCGGATTTTGACTTTAGTCTGAGGATTCTGACTTTAATCTGCGGATTCTGACTTTAATCTGCGGATTCTGACTTTAATCTGCGGATTCTGACTTTAATCTGCGGATTCTGACTTTAATCTGCGGATTCTGATTTTAATCTGCGGATTCTGATTTTAATCTGTGGATTCTGTCTTTAGTCTGCGGATTTTGACTTTAGTCTGAGGATTCTGACTTTAATCTGCGGATTCTGACTTTAATCTGTGGATTCTGACTTTAGTCTGCGGATTCTGACTTTAGTCTGAGGATTCTGACTTTAGTCTGAGGATTCTGACTGTAGTCTGAGGATTCTGACTTTAGTCTGAGGATTCTGACTGTAGTCTGAGGATTCTGACTTTAGTCTGAGGATTCTGACTTTAATCTGCGGATTCTGACTTTAATCTGCGGATTCTGACTTTAATCTGCGGATTCTGATTTTAATCTGCGGATTCTGATTTTAATCTGTGGATTCTGTCTTTAGTCTGCGGATTTTGACTTTAGTCTGAGGATTCTGACTTTAATCTGCGGATTCTGACTAATCTGCGGATTCTGACTTTAATCTGCGGATTCTGACTTTAGTCTGAGGATTCTGACTTTAGTCTGAGGATTCTGACTGTAGTCTGAGGATTCTGACTTTAGTCTGAGGATTCTGACTGTAGTCTGAGGATTCTGACTTTAGTCTGAGGATTCTGACTTTAGTCTGAGGATTCTGACTTTAATCTGTGGATTCTGACTTTAGTCTGAGGATTCTGACTTTAGTCTGAGGATTCTGACTTTAGTCTGAGGATTCTGACTTTAGTCTGAGGATTCTGACTTTAGTCTGAGGATTCTGACTTTAGTCTGAGGATTCTGACTTTAGTCTGCGGATTCTGACTTTGCAAATTCTGACTTTAATCTGCGGATTCTGACTTTAATCTGCGGATTCTGACTTTAATCTGCGGATTCTGACTTTAGTCTGCGGATTTTGACTTTAGTCTGAGGATTCTGACTTTAATCTGCGGATTCTGACTTTAATCTGCGGATTCTGACTTTAATCTGCGGATTCTGACTTTAATCTGCGGATTCTGATTTTAATCTGCGGATTCTGACTTTAATCTGCGGATTCTGATTTTAATCTGCGGATTCTGTCTTTAGTCTGCGGATTTTGACTTTAATCTGAGGATTCTGACTTTAATCTGCGGATTCTGACTTTAATCTGCGGATTCTGACTTTAATCTGCGGATTCTGACTTTAATCTGCGGATTCTGACTTTAGTCTGAGGATTCTGACTTTAGTCTGAGGATTCTGACTGTAGTCTGAGGATTCTGACTTTAGTCTGAGGATTCTGACTTTAGTCTGAGGATTCTGACTTTAATCTGTGGATTCTGACTTAAGTCTGAGGATTCTGACTTTAGTCTGAGGATTCTGACTTTAATCTGCAGATTCTGACTTTGCGAATTCTGACTTTAATCTGCGGATTCTGACCTTAATCTGCGGATTCTGACTTTAACCTGCAAATTCTGACTTTGCGAATTCTGACTTTAATCTGCAGATTCTGACTTTAATCTGCGGATTCTGACTTTAGTCTGAGGATCCTGACTTTAGTCTGAGGATTCTGACTTTAGTCTGAGGATTCTGACTTTAGTCTGAGGATTCTGACTTTAATCTGCGGATTCTGACTTTAATCTGCGGATTCTGACTTTAATCTGCGGATTCTGACTTTAATCTGCGGATTCTGACTTTAATCTGCAGATTCTGACTTTAATCTGCGGATTCTGACTTTAATCTGCGGATTCTGACTTTAATCTGCGGATTCTGACTTTAATCTGCGGATTCTGACTTTAATCTACGGATTCTGACTTTAATCTGCAGATTCTGACTTTAATTAAGTGGTTCATGAGATATTTGTCTAACAGAGACACACATGAGACTACATGATTACCCACCGTTCATGACGGGGGCTACAACTCTTTACAACATTAGACACTTGTGTGTTTTGGGAACTGGGAGTTCTGCTGATCGGCAGCGACAGGATCGTTGGGCGAACGTGTAACAAACTCAAACGAGCACATGTAAGAGTGTCGGGTCAGATCTGGGCCTCACCAGTCTGTGTGCTGGTCGTCCACCACCAGCAGGATCTTGGGTTTCCGGATCGCAGGTTTGCTCGGCTGAGTTCCTCCAGCGGGGGAGCCTTCGGCTGCTGAAGCTGCGGCTGATTTAGCGTGTGCGGCTGCGGCCACGTTCTGAGCCATCTGCGCGCTCTTTACCACGCTGGAGAAGGAGCTGAGGAAGCTGGCCGAACCAGAACCAGAACTCTGGCTCTGGGTGGGGATGCTCGGGGGCTGCCGCCGCTCTGTGGCGGGGGAGGCGGGGGAGGAGGTGGAGGAGCCTGAAGGGGCTGGCCTCTGCACATCCATCATGTAGCCGTTGGGGAGGTTGGCCACGAAGCTGCTGTCGGACAGGCGCCGGCGAAGGTAGTTCATGATGAGGAGGAGCTGGTGGGTCCGTCAGGCCAGAGGGGGGAGGAAGAACACCAAGTCCTACAAAGAAGGAGGACAAACATCTCACCATCTGGATTATTACCACCCCCCACCATGAAGGTGGGCACAGTTAAATCACTTTAAGTCTTTTTTAAATGGGCGTGGTAGTAGCTGAGCGTTATCCCAATCTCATGCTCCGAACACCAACATGTTTATTTAAAACATGCGAGGCGGTGGGCGACATCACGGATCGATTAATCCTCTGGTTTTGGTTCGGTCTCTTCTTCAGTTAGCCTGGTGTGTTTCAGGTGTTGCTGCAGCGTTGTTGTTTTATACGGCTGTTAAAAGACGCACAGATTACAGATTACTCTCCAATCCCATACGTGAAAAGGTTCTTACATACGGAAACTCTCTCGACTCACTCAAGATAAGTTAAAACGCGATACTCATATGTAGGGATGCACCGATCCACATTTCTTACTTCCGATCCGATCCTTAAATCTGGGTATCGACCGATACCGATACTTTCCGATCCGATACGGTTCAGGTATATGGGGCTGTAATAATAATTTTTTTGAACTGAGACTACTGTCTTAACATTGTGTGAGTTAAACCCAATGAAGACACTCTGGGCCTCACAACAGGAAACCCAAACTTTAACAGCACACAAGAGGCAGGTCTATATCACAGACATCCTTCTCACTCATGGTGCAGCTGGAAAACTAAAATACAGCTAAGCATTATGGGAAAGACAACAAAATCCACTCCCGTAGTGGTTAAAGGGAATGGACTGTTTTGTCTTTCCCATAATGCTTAGCGGTTTTTTAGTTGTCCTTCTCACTCATGGTGCAACTGGAAAACTAAAATACCACTAAGCATTATGGGAAAGACAACAAAATCCACTCCCGTAGCGGTTAAGGGGAGTGGACTGTGTTGTCTTTCCCATAATGCTTAGCAGTTTTTCAGTTGTCCTTCTCACTCATGGTGCAGCTGGAAAACTAAAATACCACTAAGCATTATGGGAAAGACAACAAAATCCACTCCCGTAGTGGTTAAGGGGAGTGGACTGTGTTGTCTTTCCCATAATGCTTGGCGGTTTTTCAGTTTTTCTGCTGCACCATGAGTGAGAAGGACGTCTGTGATATAGACCTGCCTCTTGTGTGCTATTAAAGTTTGGGTGTTTCCTGTTGTGAGGCCCAGAGTGTCTTCATTGGGTTTAACTCACACAATGTTAATATGGTAGTCACAGAATATGATGGAACACAAGTGCTCTTTGAAGCCGGATCGGAAATATCGGCAGGTTGGATTGGAAAATCCGATACTTAAAGCTTCAGTATGTAGCTTTTTTTATGAACATATTTCTTCACTCTGTCACTACCTCCTGACAGACTGATGTTAGCCAGGTAATCTCTGAAAAAAAATTAAAAAAAATATTGTCCCCTTGCTTCTCCAGGTGGTAAATAAGCATTTCTAAAAAGAAAAGGTGACCCGCCATTTTCCAGCCAATAAAAACAGAGTTTGTAACCAGCCAATAAAAACAGAGCTTGAATTTGAATCAGCCAATAAAAACAGAGCTTGAATTTGAAATTCAACAGACCACAAGGGGGCAGAGCCACATATGGCTCTGAGGGGGAGGGATCAGAATGCTTTGCCTGTTGAAAATATTTCTAAGTGCTGCAGTTCTACAGAAACTGCATACTGAACCTTTAAATTATGCTGGTATCGGATGCCGATACAGATACTGGATCAGATCGGCCCCATCTCTACTCATATGTACCGTCACTAGACTAAGGGTAGTGAACCCTTCTTATCATCCCTGCTACATGGTCAAGGTCACAAAGCAAGGTCGTTGCTCTTCCATGCCATCTTCTGATCAAATATAACTTAACTTGATACACGCATGCATCGCTGCCATTTTTCTGTATAATTGTTTGTCGACGGGCATATTATGTGCCGTAAAGTTAATGGATCCCAACCATAGTCCTTGAGGAACACCACCCTGCATGTTTTAGTTGTTTTCTTGCTTTGACACAGCTGGTTTGAATGAATGAGTGATTAACAGGCTTCTGTAGAACTTGGGGAAGTCATTACATCACTGAATCAGGTGTGTTGGAGCAGAGAAACACTTTAACCATGTAGAATGGTGTTCCTCAAGGACCAGTGTTGGGAACCACTGCTCTATGTGATACTCGTTTGATTTAGTTTAGTTGTTGTTTTCAGTGAGCTGTTTAACTATAGTTTAACAATAATTCCTTAAGTTGTGTTTTTAAAGGAAGTCGTGGGAAATAAGTTTTAAGAAGTCGATAAGCGATGACCTTGACCTTCAGTTTGCAGACTCTCACAAGTTCAACATTCATCCCTGATTATTTTCCTTCCTTTCATGTTGAATCTGATTTCTGTTATTTTCCTCTTCGTTAGTTTGTACATGTACTCTGTCTTTTTGTCTTGAACGTTTTTGAATTTACTCTCATTTCCTTCATCGTCCTGCTGCCTCCTGAGGACACCGGCCTTCAAATCCTCACTTCCACAACTCGACGTGACAACAAATCTGTAAACCCGCTGGCGAATGAGTCAGTGACACAGAAGTGATTACGCACAGTTGGATGATACTCGTGGCTCTGTATGAAACAGATCAGAGCTCATCAGGGAAGGAAACCTTACGTAACCTGCCGCAGATGGAGGGAAGAAATTCAACTAGGTTAAACGTACAGCACCAGGAGAAAACAACCCCCGAATCGGACAAACTGGGACGCTCTCGTAGTAAATGGAGCTTAGAGATGAAAGTGCACATCCTACTGAGGCGTCACGGCTCATGCACTCGGGCCCACAAAGTTAGAGCAAAGTATCCAGAGAAGCATCAAACACACTGAGGGTGAGTTTGAAACCATTCGTACATGGAATAAGAGCACTAACTGATAAAGAACATCAGATCTGATGGTCTACAGACTCTGAACACCGACGTCTTTCCAGACGTGGGCCCTTCAGCCGCCCCCGACCAGCAGGTCAACATGAGGTCAGTGAAGAACCAGGAATCAAACCAAAGTCACAGAAGAGATGAGTGCTCTGCCAAGGCAAGTGACCTAGAGGGGAACACTGTATTGTTTTGACTGACTGCCAGGCAACCGCATGATAATAGGGACGATATTATCGGCATGGTATCAGTATCCGCCGATATTAGCGATAAAGTTAAATATCTGACATTGGCCATTCCATCAAAACCACTCACCGAGACAAAAGTTGCTGTTTTTGTATGACAACCCAGTGACGAGGACGCCTGCAGCGCCAGCACATCGTGATGTCACGTGCGCCGTTGAGTTTAGATTTGTGAAAATTTACAAATTTGCACGAGTGTTGTCATTGTGTTAAAGAGTAAATGTCATGAATAAATTTGACGTTAAACATAACCCAAGTTGAGGCGTTGCATCATTTTCAGACCCCTTAATGGCATCTACATTTGGTAGCAGGTCAACGTGGTAAAGACTAGGGCTGTGTAATAATATCGATATCGCGATATATATCGATTTTTTCTTTCATAGAAAAAAATTGATATTCATCCGCAAGTATCGTACCTCTGCATCCCTGGCACCAGTGTATCCTCAGAGAGAGTCTTCTCCACCGCTGGAGATATCATCACTGCGCAGAGAAGTGCACTTCTCCCAGAGCACGTCGATCAGATTCTATTTCTAAACAAAAATCTGAGAAGAATGAGGAGAATGTAGCTCATTTGTTCTGCAGAGTAGACTTTCTGTTTAGAGTTCACTTATTAGTCAGGGTCTATCTACAGGCCTTAAGCTGCTCTGCTAAGATGGGTGCATTTGAAGTTAAATGTTCTTCATTACTTGAATTATAGACTGTTTTGGAGAAGTCATATTACTGTTTACTTACCAAGCACTTAGAGTGATTCCTTCAGATGTTAAGTGTCAAGGTTAAAAAGGTTTCAAACTATTCAGAGCAGGGCACTTGGTGCACTTTATTTACTTTACAAATGCATGTAAGCTACAGTTTTTACTGTTTCAATTGAAAGAAACATGTTTTCTCACCACTTCTTTGATTCATTTTGTCCAGCTGTCGACTTTAAGTCTGTGTCCATGTCCAACCAGAGCCAAGTATTGTGTAGTTGGTGCTTTTAATCAGTTTTCAGTTAAATTAATTCAATCCAAGTCTATAACAGTCTCAAAATGTCACCAAAATCACTTTGTCCCTCTAAAATCTTGCAGAAAATCGCAAAAGTGTATTGAATTGTATCGTTTGACGATTATCGCAATATATATCGTATTGTGAGCAGAATATCGTGTATCGTATCGTGAGATTATTTTATCACTACAGCCCTAGTAAAGACCATGAAGAATAATGTAATATTTTAATATTACTATATCTCTGTGAGTAGGTCTAGGGGGGAAAATATCGGTATTGGCATCAGTTATTGGCCAAATAAGTTTTAACATATCGGGATACCGTGTATTGGCCAAAAATCTAATATGGTGCATCCCTACCTGATAACACTAGTGGCTCTACTCGTGGTGCCCTCCGGTGCTCGCCCTCGACATTCCAGCTCCTTACAAATCAAACTTTTTACTATCGCTGTCGACCAAACTACATCCAAAACTATTCCCTCTTGGTGACTAATTGTTCTTTAGGTGCTCAGAACTTGGAACGTTTTTTTTAATTCACCACAACCTAAACTGACGAATGAGTACTGCGTTCCAAAATCAAGGTGCTCTTCAGAGTTCAACGTTAACGACACATTTACATTTAAAAATAAAGGAGTTAGTCCGGTTTGTTAATCCTCAGTGGCATTGTGTCCCGGTTAGTGCAAAGTGTCCCTTTAGTCCTGGGGTTTGGTGATTCGGCGTTGTCCCTGAAGACACCTCAGCAGAGATGGACCAACACAGTGGCTGCTTCCTCCAGCAGTTGGACTGCGCAGTGGAAACCATCAGAGTGACGGGGCCTTCTCACTGGATTCAAACCCTCGTGTCACCCTGAATAAAGCTCTTACGGAGCGCACGTTAAATTAACAGGATGAACAAACGGTGATGATCACATCCACTGGTTGCCATCATCCTTCCTGTTTAAAGACTTACTGACTGCTGAGATGTTACAATCACTGTCTTTGCACCACTTTTTTTTAACAGCTTTTCGCCTGAGCCTGTTAAAACCAGCGGTGGCTCTGCCGTGCAGCTCTCTGCAGAGTGGGCGGAGTCTGCGCTAACTTACAGCTCGCTTGGTGGCCGGACAGGACCGGCACGACTTCATTATGAGCGAGCGAAACGAGAAGATGGCAGGTCGCAAAGTGAGGCGGGGTGTGACTTTTATCATTGTGAACGCTGAGTCAGCAAAAATCTCCTTTGGTAGTTTTAACACTTTTAATATTTATCTTTATTTTTAATATAAACTCCCCTCAAAGATTCATCTATACATCATTAGTTCCTTTAAATACTTACTTCCATCCATCCATCCATCCATCCATCCATCCACTTACCCGCTTCTTCCTTTTTGGGTCGCAGGTGTGCATGTCCAGCAATCACTGTGCGAGAGGTGGGGGACACCCTGGACAGGTCCAAGTCCATCACAGGGACACACAGAGACAAACAATTTAGAGTCACCAATCAGCCTAACATGCATGTTTTTAGTCTGTGGAAGGAAACCCGAGTACCCAGAGAAAACCCACACATGCATGGAAAGAACATGCAAACTCCACCCAGAAAGACCCCCCTGCTGGAATTTGAACCTGCTCACCGTTTTCGCATTGGCCAGCCCTCAATGGCCCGGGCCGCCCCCGGTTTGCCCATAGCCCGAACTGGCCCACCCGCGTTCATTATGCATTATGTAGAGAGCAAGCCTTGAAGTGGGTGGGGTGTTCACTTGACGTGGGTGGAGTGTTCTTTTAAGAGCGGACACGCCGCTAAAAAATGTTTGTTAGCTGAATATATATATTAGTGTTTCTGAGTTAAATTTTTGTTAATGACTGATTACAATTCAGCTTATGTTAGGACGTAAATAACACGAAGCGCGCACCCATAGCCTAAAGAGCATTTCCGCCTTTCTATAAAGTTCTATAAAATATAACTAATATTCTCTAACTCTTGCGCGTAGCCAGGGTTTTAAAATATAACTGATAATCTCTAAATCCTGCGCGCGCCAGAATTTTACAGGCGGCAAATCCTTCATAAGAAAGGTTGACTCCAAAAAAACTAATAAGCCGCTGTGGCGTAAAGGGATAAGCACTTGGCTTTAAGCACACATTTTATCTTGACCCGTAGGCTACGAGTTCGAATCTCAGCTGGGTCAAGTTATTTTATGTTTGTCTTTTATTGGAGAAAATAAAAAGAAGTAGTTATAAGAGATTATCAGTTATATTTTAAAACCCTGGCTACGCACAAGAGTTAGAGAATATTAGTTATATTTTATAGAACTTTATAGAAAGGCGGAAATGCTCTTTAGCCTATGGGTGCGCGCTTCGTGTTATTTACATCCTAACATAAGCTGAATTGTAATCAGTCATTAACAAAAATTTAACTCAGAAACACTAATTCAGCTAACAATTATTTTAGGGGTTTCTGTAGTTAAATATTAATGAAATCAGCTCGCGCTGAGGTTGTTTGAATGAGTCCCGCCCCTGCTGCAAACAACGAATCAAATGTGAGCAGTACATGACGTCAAACTGGGTCCGTGGGGCCGGCCCGATAAGAACCACGGTGGAGATGGTTCCAAAACAAGGGCGGATCCCGGGCGGAAAAGGAAAATGCGAACACGCCGAACCCGGGTTAGAAGCAGGGTGGAGCCGGGGAGAGCCGGGGAGGGCTGGCCAATGCGAAAACGGCT
>JBBPBX010056037.1:0-22900 GCA_038048925.1 Garcialebias charrua
CTTAAAAACAGTGGGGCAGTCAACTACCCCGCCCGCAATGATACGCATTAGGTTTAGTTTTAGAGATAATTATGTTTATAGTTTTTTTAATAGGTTTAGAGATTCATATTTTTTGCTTTTTGTTTGTGAAACAAGGTCAGAGGAAGCTGTTTCTGGTTTGATCGATTGAACCCGTTGTTACACTATATTCTGTGACCTGCAACAGTGCATGCAACACCAACCCCTATGGTCACAGTATACTGTAGCGGTTAAGGGGAGTGGACTGTGTTGTCTTTCCCATAATGCTTAGCGATATTTTAGTGTTCCAGCCACACCATGAGTGCGTTGGACATCTGTGATATAGACCTGCCTCTTGTGTGCTATTAAAGTTTGGGTGTTTCCTGCTGTGACGCTTAAAGTGTCTTCATTGGGTTTAACTCGCACAATGTTAAGACGGTAGTCACAGAATATGGTGTAACACATGTGCTCTCTGTACGTGCATCATGGAATGGAAATATCGGTAGGTTGGATCGGAAAATCCGATATGTGAATTATGCTGGTATCGGATGCTGATACTGATACTGGATCGGATCGGCCCCATCCCTAACTAACAATACAATATTTTTGGCTGTGTATGTATAATTTTAATATTATATATCTACCGTGTGGGTCTATAACTGTGTCTAATACTGTGAAGTTAACATTTTTATGTATTAATATTGCTACTCCTATTTGTCTTGAGTTATAGCAGGCTGAGAATACATCAAGAAACTCAGGATATTTGAGCTCATCCACAGTTGAGGGTAATTTATGAATTTCTTGGAGTAATATAACATCTGCCTTTAATCTTTTAATCTGGTTAAAGATTCTATATTTTTTATGTTGGCTACTAGCCTGGTTAAAACCAGACCCTTGTCCTTCACTTCGCTTTGTACTGGGTCTGGGACTTCTTTCATAGACAAGGATTTCTCCTGTAGATTTTTGACCGGACCAGTCAGAGAGCAGAAGGCGGAGTTTTGAACGACGTCGACTGACGTCGTCAGTTAAAATGGCTGCCGCCACAAAGGAATTTTCATGAAAACAAGGTAAAAAACTATTATTTCTTTGCTGAGAAAAATATATTTCTTAGCTGACGTTATATCAGAAGTGTTCCTGAGCAATCAGAGAACAGAAGGCGGAGTTTTGAACGACGTCGACTGACGTCGTCAGTTAAAATGGCTGCCGCCACGAAGGAATTTTCATGAAAACAAGGTAAAAAACTATTATTTCTTTGCTGAGAAAAAATATATTTCTTAGCTGACGTTATATCAGAAGTGTTCCTGAGCTTAACAGTTCCTAAATCAATTCACGAAATGGTCAAATCTGCTGGATTTAAATAGTTTCGGTTTGACATTTTCCAAACAGCCTCGGGTGCGCTACGAAAATAAATGATAAAAAATCAAATTTTATCTCAAATGTTTAATCTAGGCCAACAGTCAGTAAATTAGAGCCATATAATTACACACTGGTAGCAGAAAAAATATCCACCGAGTGGTTTCTGAGCTATTTATCTGATAGCCTGGACCTCGCCAGGCTAAACTAACAAAACTCCGCCTTCTGTTCTCTGATTGGTCCTTTCAAAAATCTACCAGAGAAATTGTTGTCTATGGGACAAGTCCCAGACCCTAGTACAAAGCGAAGTGAAGGACAAGGGTCTGGTTTTAACCAGGCTAGTTGGCTACTGGCTCCATTAATATTCCATGTGACAAACCTTAAGGTGCCCAAACTTGTGCCTGTGAGAATATGTTTAAACCACATGCATTTTCACAAATATCAAAAATAATAAAACACCCAGGCAAAAACATAATCCTTGAGGGTTGATTATATATGATTTATAAATAATCTAAGTGTTGTTTTTGAAGATAAATCAAGGATGTATTCCTTTATGAGGTGTATGGATGGACATGGGTGTATATCTGCCTTTTTGCTTGTGTGCTAATAATTGATATTGAAAAGTAATGGAATAACAAACAAACAAACAATAACAAAAAAAAGAATAGCTGTGACACTGTTCACCTTCACCAGTGCAGACACCCGAGCTGTGCTTTACATTTTATTTACAAATGCCAGTTAATTTACCTCCAGTGTAACAAGCATTATGTTTATGTTTATGTTTATTAAATTTGTTCATTTTTTTTACAAAAGAAACAATACAAGACAATCTCATAAATGATAGTGTACAAAATGTAAAAAAATGAAAGGTAGCAGAAAGAAGAATAAATCTTATTATATCTGCCCCTTACTTCCAACAATCAGATTAAACGACAATAATCAACCAGACCAGGGCTACTTAACTAAACTACCCATGAGGCAACAGCTTCTGAAAGCCAAGCGCTCAGGAATCATATATCAGTAGTCTTTATCATTGTGTAACTTTGTTTTATAGTTAAAACTCTAGTTTTGTTTTGAAAAGTGTAGCCATTGGTGGACCGAACTTAGCTCACCTGTGGGCCTGATTTGGCCCGTGGGTCATATGTTGAGCAACCCTGCTCCAGACTAACCTGTTGTTCCTTTTAATAAAGTCACAGAGTGATGTCCCGTTTTCTGAACAGCTGAACGTTAATATAAAGTTTATCTATAGCCGTCGTAGCTCTGAAGCCCACAGACATGTATTTCTTCCTGATTGGGAACAAAACTCGCCTCCGATCGAGGATCTCTTTAGGAAATTTATGATTGACACTGAAGTCCGTCCCACGCAGCTCTCAGCCCCGACTTCTGACCTGCTCTTTTTTGTTTAAAGTGCTCAAATTTAGCTATAATTGGCCAAGGTCGCTTGTTATCGAGCTTCTTACCTCCGAGCCGGTGGACACGATGGAATGTGATCTTTTTTACCGTCTCACTTGGGAGTTTCAGCTGATGTTGGATAAACTGTTGGATGTTGATGTTGGATTGAAACTTCGGCATCTTCCTCTGCTCGTTCTGGGATACCTGAGAAGACAAGATCGTCTCGCATGTTCCGAGCTTGGAGATCCAGAATGGACTCTTTGATTTTCCTGTTTTCCCCGGACATCTGCGTCATCTTCTCGGTGAGTTCTTATACGTTTCCCCTCAGAGTTTGGTTCTCAGCAGCGAGCAATGCCACATGAGCTTGGCTGAACTCCAGAGACTCCCTCAGTGACTGAAATTCCTTGTGGAGAACCTCCACCAGGACCAGTCAGGCATCTAAGCTGGTTATCTTCTTATCTATAGAGTCCAGAATATCCGTAAAGCTTTTTTCTGGAGATGCGGATGTGCTGGTTGAGCTCTCTGAACGCGTGCATTTAGAAGTTGGTGTGGCCGTGGGTGCGGTGTTTTTCTATGGTTTACCCATAAAAATGTTTTCAAAACACTCGTCCAGATAACTCTCCAGATCGCTCACGGTCTCCTCGTCCAGTTTGTTTTATTGAACAACAGGCAGAGGTTAATATGAACAATATTTTTATGTTTAATTTAATATACTGTATTGGCTTGTCTTACATGAATTTAATAGAATTTGTTTGGTTTACCTGTATTCTGCCATGTAACATGCAGCACAGCTCTTACCTGACCTCAGCCTCTCATCACCAGGTGCCTAAATTACACCCACCCCCCCTCACCCGGCCTGCCCGCTTTTTGCATTTCAGCATCATTTTGGTTTACAAAGTAAGCCCTGTCATACAGCACACTACTATTACAGAGTAAGCACTGCTGTGGATCACATTCATACAACAATGGGACACACATCAGAGGTAATGAGTGGTTCAGTGCCTTGCCTAGGGACACTTGAGCATCTGGCTGCAGGTGGAATCGAACCCCCACATATTATATAACATATAATGGTGATATGAAAAAAGAAAAGAAAAAAGATTCAGGAGATTGCCACTAAGCTGTCAGGAGGAACAAAGTATTTGGTGCAGAAGAGTTTGCAAAAGGAGAAGAGGCAGAGTGGAAAATGTTTGCATTGATCTGTAAGGGTGGGCAGTATCTGAATATAGAAAAATAGAACCATGAGAAGGCAGAAAAGGAGGATGTGAAGATTCAGAGGGGAGGCCCCGCCACCCTATGAGATGGGGAGTGGGGTGTCCCGTCTGCACCAGCACCCACCTCTTAGACCCATCGTCAGCAGCATGAACTCAGTGACATACAATGTTGCTAAACATCTTGCTGGTATTTTAGCTCCTCTTGTTGGAAACACACCTCATCACATAAAGAACTCCATTGATTTTGCCAACAAAGTTCAACATTTGAAGCTAACCTCGGGAGAAACTCTTGTATTGTATGATGTGACTTTTCTTTTCACTTGCATACCCATTTCTGAAGCAGTAGAAACTGTCAAAAAACGACTTCTACAAGACAAGGCTATGAACAAAAGGACCAACTTCACCCCAGACTAGATCTGCACACTGCTGGATCTCTGCCTCTCCACCACCTATTTCAAGTTCAATGACATTTTTTACAGACAGAAGCACGGCTGTGCCATGGGATCTCCAGTGTCACCCATTGTTGCTAACCTCTACAATGAGCAAGTGGAACAGAGAGCCCTAAACTCCTATGAGGGAACAACTCCAAGCCATTGGTTCCGATATGTGGATGACACCTGGGTCAAAATCAAAGCCAGGGAGGTAGAAGCGTTCACCAGACACATTAACTCGGTCAACAACAACATCAAGTTCACCAGAGAGGATGCAAACGATAACAAGCTGCCTTTTTTGGACTGTTTGGTTCAGATGGAAAGAGAGGACAGCCTCAACATTGAAGTTTACAGAAAACCAACACACACAGACCAGTATCTTCTGTTTGACTCTCACCATCCACTGGAACACAAACTCTCTGTCATCAGAACTTTACAGCATAGAGCTGAACACGTCTCCACAAAGACAGAAAGGAAGGAAAAGGAACAGACTAACATTGAAAAATATCTCCAAACATGTGGATATCCTAACTGGGCCTTTGTCAAGTCAGCGAGGAAATCCACAAAACACACTAATAAACAGAAAAAGTAGAACAGACGAAAAAACATTGTCAACCCTTATATGGCTGGAGTATCAGAGAATTTCAGAAGGATTTTAAACAAACACAACATCCCAGTACATTTCAAACCCGGCAGGACTCTCAGACAGAGGCTTGTCCACCCTATGGACAAAACACTCATACATAAACAGAGTGGTGAAGTGTATGCGGCCCAGTGCAGCGAGGACTGTCCAGACCTCTACATTGGGGAAACTATACAGCCTATTCACAGACGAATGTCCCAACACAGGAGAACCACTTCCTCTGACAAAAATCAGCTGTTCACCTCCACCTCATGGACAAGAGACACTCATTTGAGGACCAGAATGTGCACATTTTGGACCGCGAACACAGATGGTTTGAGAGGGGTGTGAAGGAAGAGGTTTGTATTAAGAGAGAAAAACCTTCTCTTAACAGAGGAGGATGTCTCAGATTCCAACTTTCAAAAATGTATAATGCAGCTTTAGGACTGATTCCCAGATGATTTTCACACTTGGGAACAGAGGAGCCTCATCTGTGAATTAGACTAACAAAGACCTTAAGAAACCCCTACTGTTATTAAGGTGTGAGGTATGATTTGTCAATCTACATAGGTATGTGTGTATCTTATCTCAGCCTTTAAAACCTGATCCCCACTCTCTGCTCTTTGAATTGAGAAAGCTCCTCGGATGCAGAGCGAAACGTCTTCTGTTACAAATAAAGTCCAGTTGTTTCTGGTATTGAACTTTTTTTGATGAATTTATATTGCAAGATTTTGTACACGGGGCTAAATTTGACCCTTGTTGATATCTTATCTGGCCCCCAAGAAATGTGAGACATAAAATACTTCTATTGCTTGATTATGAGCACAACAGAGAACATTAAATGAGACCAATTAATCTCTTGTTGTGGAACCTGTGACTTAGAAAATATGTTGGGTATCAGATTTGAGTTAATGTAGTTTCTAAAATTGGCCCCTTTTTGTGAATGAGTGTAAAGAGTTTTGACTTTGACTCTGCATTTAGTGTTATATTGTTTCTACTTTTTGTGTCAAGAATGGCATCCAATGTAAAACACTTTTGCCAAAACTATAATGCGAGTTCATTCAACACTTGCTCTCCCTCAAGGGCAGACGTCTCCTCTCGGTCTCCGCTTTGCTTTTGCTTTGTCTTGTCTGTGAAACTGTCCGAGAGCCTCTCTTCTACAAAATCTTCCGAATCATGACTATGGACTTCAATTTGGTCAGTTAGTCCCTCAACACAACTGATAAAATTTCTTCAAAAAGAAGACCGGTTGTAGGCGAGCCGATTTGCCCTGTTGGAATGCACACAGCTGGATATCTCATCGACTTGGAAGACATGATGATGTGTCTATCTCTGCTGTCATCTGTGGATCTTAAGGACGCATATTTAATTGGATTTATGATAACTGGTTCCTGCTTTTTGGATTCGGCTGGTTCCTGGTCTATCAACACAAAAGGAATACGGCAGCTACTCTGGACCTGGTCAGGCTGCCTGCCTTACATGATGGCTTGGTTCATGTCTCGAGAAACCAGACTTTTGGCTGAATGGATTACATCTTGGGGATTTTCTGAGGCAGGTTCCATTGGTATGGTCATTTTTAATTTGGACATTTCTGAAGCGAGTGGACCGACACAGACTGAAGGTAGATGTCATTAAAGTTCTGCCTGTCTCCAAAAATAATCATGTTTATATGACATTCGGCTCCCCGACTGGCCTTGATAGGCCGTCTTATCTCAAAACGCCTGGGATGTTTTGTAAACTTGACGCTCTCATCCTCCCAAATCTGCTACTCCATGGACGTCAGTGGAGCCCAGCTGAAAAAACATTTGTCATCGGTTCAGAACTTTGGCTTCGTTTTCTGGCAGTGGCCGGCAGCCCCCCCCCCCAAGTACCTGCCTTTGAGACTCCTCTCTCCTCCCCCTTCTGCGTAATGTCGGTGTCATTATGTGCTTGTGTGCGAGATTTTTTTCATTACCACATGTTTGACCTTCACAGGTCAGAAATGTGTTAGGAATTTTTTTGTCTCCAAACCCTATGTGTTATTTTTCATCACTTTTGTCTGTCCAGCAGATCTCACTTGTAAATGAGTCTTTGAGACTCAATGTGATTTATCTGTTTAAATAAAGGTTGAATGAATGAATGAATGAGTTCATCAAAGCGAAACCATACCAGATTGGTCTAGGCGCGGGTTAACAAAGACCGCCACCTGTGCTGTTGACAAACAGGGTGCTGGTGGAAATTGTGCTACTGTTAGTCGAAGACCCCGAGGAGGGAAACACATCAGGAGACAGAGTGAGAAGAGGAAAGTGAAGAATGTAGGACTGAGGGTTGCAACTCTAAATGTGGGAGTGATTTGTGACAAAAAGGTGTCAGCAAAGGTCAAAGGAAACGTTTACAAGACAGTGGTGAGACCAGCTATATTGTATGGTCTGGAGACAGTGTTGTTGACAAAAAGACAGGAGAAAGAACTGGAAGTGGCAGAAATGAAGATGTTGAGGTTCTCCTTAGGAGTGCAAATGGGTTCTGAACTTCTTAACAGACCGCAGTCTGTGAGGATCCAACACTTCTCCTCCACCATAACCTTCAGTTCTGGCTTCCCTCAGGAATATGTGTTGAGCCCCCTCCTGTTCACTCTAATCACATATGACTGTGCACCTACCCATCCGGGCTGTCATATTGTAAAAGTTTGCTGACGATAAAGCGGTGGTGGGATGCATCACAAACAATGACGAGTCCAGCTACAGGCAGGAGGTGGAACACCTGGAGAGCTGGTGCAAAGAGAATAACCTTCACATCAATGTGAAGAAGACAAAGGAGATAGTCGTGGACTTCAGATGGAACAAACACACCTACCCCACCCCAAAAATATAAGAGGATCTGCAGAGGAAGGTGTCTCCAGCTAATAGTACTTGGGTGTGCACCTGAACGACAACCTCAACTGGGGCAACAACACCGCCAGCCTGATCAAGAAAGGTCATCAGAGACTCTACTTCCTCAGGTGGCTGAGACGAGCTGGTCTGAGCAGCTCAGTCCTCACCTCCTTCTACAGGTGTGCAGTGGAGAGCATCCTGTGCTCCAGCATCAACGTGTGGCATGGAGGCTGCACAGCTGCAGAAAGAAAAGCTTTACAGAGAGTGGTGAAGGCTGCACAGAAGATGTTGGAGTCAGTCTCCCCACCATCACAGACATCTACACCTCCAGATGCAGGAAGAGGGCCACCTGCATCATGAAGGACCCCACTCACTCAGCACACACACATTTTCCCCGCTACCCTCAGGAAGGAGGTTGAAGGAGCATTAAGTGTAGAACCACTAGACTGAGGAACAGCTTCTACCCTGAGGATGCTAGACTCATGAATCTCTAACCAGGATAATCACCGTGAAAAAATATGTTACTACTGATTTATTTCATTTTGCTGTGTTCATTCATGCTCATCTGCTCACACAGACTCATGTTCATGCTGCTGTTTGGCGTAATGTTTTTATGCTATTCATGTTTAGCATGTTTTTTGTTGATGTTTCTCTTAGTTCATATCTTAGATATCATTAATGTTTTTCTTTTACATTGTTGGATGTAACTGGTACCCTGAGTACAAAATCTCGTTTCACCACATGCACCAAAAGGGGTGAGAATGACCAATAAAGAAACTCTGACTCTGACTTCCATTAATTTTTTCATTCATTTGTATAGCCTAACCCTGACCCTTACCCTAAACTTAACCATTACCTAACACTAAATCTAATCCATCCTCAATTCACACCTTAATCCTAAACTTAACCCTTAACCTACCAACAACACTTGAACCTTATGGGGACCAGGCTTCGGTCCTCACAAAGAGCAGTTGATCCTCACAATGTAGTATGTGTTAACAATGTTCCTGACAAAGTAACATAAGAAAACACAGACACATACAGATAAGACCATGGTACTTACAGGTACATCCACGTACTTTGAGGCAGCTTTTACCTTGCATGAGAGAGAGAGAGAGAGAGAGAAGTGGGTGAAACTCATTCCTTCAACTTTGGCACTACCGGTACATTTAAAAACAAAGTCTACCTTACAAAGTGATGTATTGTAGCACTCACAGAACCGGCAGTCATAACTTGTTGAGTATCAAGTTATAAAAATGTGCATGAAAATTCAATAACCTGGATTTGACAGTCTGGTAGAAAATCAGTGGAGGTGTTAACATGCTTCATGCTGACAGATGTTATACAAAGGTCAAACTTTTTAAAATTACTATTGAAATACAATTAAATGCCAACATTTTAAATGCACCGTAACAAAACTATCAGTAATGAAAAACATTTCCTTTACTTGAGTGAGTGAATGAAGTTTTTACATTGCGCTGACTATACCATAGGCTATACCATATGACTATACCATGGGCAGCACGGTGGCACAACTGGTAGAGCTGCTGCCTCTCAGCGAGAAGGTTGCCGGTTCAAATCCCGGTCCGGGGCCTTTCTGGGTGGAGTTTGCATGTTCTCCCCGTGCATGCGTGGGTTTCCTCCGGGTACTCCGGTTTCCTCCCACAGACCAAAAAACATGCTTGTTAGGCTGATTGGTGACTCTAAATTGACCCTAGGTGTGAGTGTGAGAGTGGATGGTTGTTTGGTGTGAGTGAGACAGGTCCCTCTTGTAAATGAGTCCCCGTGACTCAACGAGGCTAGCCTGTATAAATAAAGGTTGAATGAATAGGAACTCATATCTTACTATAGTAAGAATAAATTTGCTCCACTTACTGTAAAAGACAGAAAAGAAGAAAAGAGTGTGCCTTCATCATATCTAGACAGCTTGGACAATACGCTTTCTAGAATGACCAGAAACTGGAGGAATGGAAAAAAGAAAAGGAGAAACAGCAAAGCATGTGCATTAAAATAAATGAATAAAGTACAAAGTCAGTTTCCAAATAATTGTTCTAAAATGATGGATGGATGGATGGATGGATGGATGGATGGATGGATAAATAAAATATATTGCACTGCTATAAACTATTTAGATCTTTTTAACAATCAAATGCACAAAATAAGTTATCACTTAACTTCATAGCTAGACAAATCTACTATAAAATTAGATAAACAATATGCACTTAAAAATATTTAACATAATAAACGAAGATATAAAATACCATCTTATTTCTTATTTTATATTCAGGTCAGAAATAATTCTTAAATCTAATTTAAAGTTAAATATTTTAACAGTTACAAAGCATAAAATAAAAATATTAAAGTAGTCTAAGAAATTCTTAACATCCAAAGGTCAAGACTGTAAACCTCAATCAGATGACAGGTCTGTGTATTGCTCAGCAGCACTGAAGTTGAAACCTAGCACTAGTTTTGAACCTTGTATTTTGGAATGTGCTCTGTGTAATGGCACTAAGGGCATCCACTCCTAGTCCT
This sequence comes from Garcialebias charrua, assembly GCA_038048925.1. Classification (NCBI taxonomy): domain Eukaryota; kingdom Metazoa; phylum Chordata; class Actinopteri; order Cyprinodontiformes; family Rivulidae; genus Garcialebias; species Garcialebias charrua. The sequence continues at coordinate 10,391 of JBBPBX010056037.1, forward strand.
GCTAGGGAGTTTTGCAGCTCGGTAAATGTAAAATTAATTTAGTAAATGTAAATAGTAATATTTATAAAAAAGAATGTAGGCCAATTGCTGTTGTGACTGGCTTTTAGAGCCAGCAGATCAGTACTGGATCAGAGTTGACATTAAAGCTGATCTTACACATGTTGGAACCTTTCTGAGAGCAAGGTCACAGTACAAATGAACTGTAACTGTATTTAAAATGCACAAATCAAATTTAAAGTAAACAGTCCCATGAGCCTTAGTATTAACTAGAGACAAAAACATGCACACTAGGCTGATTGCTAACTCTAACACTGTGATGGACTGAAAACCTGTCCAGGGTGTCCCTTTGATGGACTAGAGAAATGTCCAGGTGTCCCTGTGATGGACTGGAGAACTGTCCAGGTGTCCCTGTGATGGACTGGAGAACTGTCCAGGTGTCCCTGTGATGGACTGGAGAACTGTCCAGGTGTCCCTGTGATGGACTGGAGAACTGTCAAAGTGTCCTTGTGATGCACTGGAGAATTGTCCAGGTGTCCCTGTGATGGATTGGAGAACTGTCCAGATGTCTCTGTGATGGACTGGAGATGGGCCCATGGTGTCTCTGTGATGGACTAGAGACCTGTCCATAGTGTCCTTGTGATGGACTGGAGAGCCATCCAGGGTGTCCCTGTGATAGACTGGAGAATTGTCCATGGTGTCCCTGTGATGGATTGGAGAACTGTCCATGTGTCCATGTGATGAACTGGAGACCTGTCCATGTGTCCCTGTGATGATCTGGAGACTTGTCCAGGTGTCCCTGTGATGGCCTGGAGAACTGTCCAGATGTCCCTGTGATGGACTGGAGATGTGCCCAGGGTGTCCCTGTGATGGACTAGAGACCTGTCCATAGTGTCCTTGTGATGGACTGGAGAGCCATCCAGTGTGTTCCTGTGATAGACTGGAGAATTGTCCATGGTCCAGGTGTCCCTGTGATGGACTGGAGATGGGCCTAGGCAGGGTGTCCCTGTGATGGACTGGAGACCTGTCCATAGTGTCCTTGTGATATACTGGAGAACCATCCAGGGTGTCCCTTTGATGGACTGGAGACCTGTCCAGGGTGTCCCGTGATGGACTGAAGACCAGTCCAGGTGTCCCTGTGATAGACTTTAGACCTGTCCAGGTGTCCCTATGATGGACTGGAGAACTGTCCAACCATCCCTGTGATGGACTGGAAACCTGTCCAGGGTGTCCCTGTGATGGACTGGAAACCTGTCCAGGGTGTCCCTGTGATGGACTGGAGAACTAGGCGTCCCTGTGATGGATTGAAGAATTGTTCAGGTGTCCCTGTGATGGACTGGAGACCTGTCCAGGGTGTCCCTTTAACGGACTGGAGAACTGTCCAGGCGTCCCTGTGATGCATTGAAGAATTGTTCAGGTGTCCCTGTGATAGACTGGAGACCTGTCCAGTTGCCCCTGTGATGGACTGGAGCACTGTCAAAGTGTCCCTGTGATGGACTGAAAACCTGTCCAGGGTGTCCCTGTGATGGACTGGAAACCTGTCCAGGGTTTCCCTGTGATTGACTGGAGAACGGTCCATGTTTCACTGTGATGGACTGGAGATGGGCCCAGTGTGTCCCTGTGTGGGACTGGAGACCTGTCCATAGTGTCCTTGTGATGGACTGGAAAACCATTCAGGGTGTCCCTGTGATAGACTGGACACTGGTCCAGGGTGTCCCATTGATGGACTGGAGACCTGTCCAGGTGTCGCTATGATGGACTGGAGACCTGTCCAGGTGTCCCTTTGATAGACTGTAGATACCATACCATACCATACCATACCATACCATTTTATTTATAAAGCACTTTAAACAGGAACAAGTCCACACCAAAGTGCTGGACAAACAAACACGCAACAGGTAACACAGACAATGAAGTACAACACGAAAAACATAAAAACATTGCAGATCATAAATCAAACGATCCAATACAAATCAGCTGGCATTGAAAGCAATGGAGTAGTAGTGAGTTTTTAACCGGGATTTGAAAACTGAGAGGGAGGGGGCCTGTTTGATGAGCAGCGGTAACTCGTTCCAGAGTCTTGGGCCTGCTACAGAGAACGCCCTGTCACCCCTGCGCTTAAGGCGAGTTTCTGGAACTATTAAGAGTACCTGATCCTCTGACCTCAAAGCACGTGGAGGGACATATGGGTGTATCAGATCCGAGAGATAGGCGGGGGCGAGACTGTTCAGCGATTTGTAGACATACATGAGAATTTTGAATTGGATTCGAAGATGAACCGGTAGCCAGTGAAGGGAGGCCAAGACTGGTGTAATGTGCTCTCTTTTGCGTGTGCTGGTTAAAAATCGGGCAGCTGCGTTCTGAACCAGTTGTAATCGTGCAATGGTGGCTTGACTGACGCCAAACAGAAGTGAATTGCAGTAATCAAGCCTAGATGTAATGAATGCGTGAATCACTGTCTCCAGGTGCTTTTTGGATAATATGGGCTTCAGCTTAGACAGACGCCTCAGCTGGAAAAAACAGGATTTGACGATCATGTTTACATGACTGTTGAGTTTCATGGAAGGATCCATTATCACTCCCAGATTTTTGACTTTTTGTTTTTCGGACAGGGGTAGAGCAGACAGGTCAATGCAGTGGTTTGAGGTTGTGTCATTGGGAAGGAACAATATGGCTTCAGACTTCTTATCATTGAAGCTTAAGAAATTTAAAGCCATCCAGTCCCTGATGTCAGCCAGGCAGTCGAGCAGAGGTTGAATAGAGCCTGTACCATTTTGTCTTAGGGGGAAGTAGATTTGACAGTCATCAGCGTAGAAGTGGAAAGGTATATTGTGTTTCCGGAAAATAGCACCGAGTGGCAGCAGGTATAAGGAGAACAAGAGAGGACCCAGGATGGACCCCTGCGGAACCCCCCATTTAAGAGCCGCCACTGCAGAAGTAAAATCATTGATGGACACACAAAAAGACCTGTCAGAGAGGTAGGATCTGAACCAGTTTAGGGCTGATCCTGAGATGCCCACCCACTGCTCCAACCTAGCAATGAGGATCTCATGGTCGATGGTGTCGAAAGCGGATGTGAGGTCCAATAGGACAAGCAGCACAGAGTCACCAGTATCTGTGGATAGAAAGATGTCGTTAAAAACCTTCAGTAGGGCAGTCTCAGTGCTGTGGAGGGATTTGAAGCCAGACTGGAAAAGCTCGGGGATAGCGTGATCCTCCAGGAAGCACTTTAGTTGGGACTCAACTATTTTCTCTAGAAGTTTAGAAACAAATGGGAGTCTGGAGACAGGCCTGAAATTGGATAATACTGACGGGTCGAGGTTTGGTTTTTTCAGGAGGGGTTGAACAGCAGCATGTTTTAATGATTTTGGCACCACACCCGAAGATAGACTGCTATTTACAATCGAGAGAATGGAGGGACCTAGAGTGTGAAAAACCTCCTTTAGAAGCCGAGGAGGGACCACATCGAAGGGGGAGCCAGATGGTTTCATGCTGCACATGACCTGCTCTAGAGAGGACAGAGAGACTGGTTCAAAATGTTCAAACACAGCAACAGATTGAGGTGGGATGGATGGATCGTGAGATGGGGGAGAAATGAGAGCCCTGGTGGTTGCGATTTTATCTAAAAAGAAATGTTGGAAGTTCTCGCACAGCTCAGTCGAGGCTTCCATGGGTGATTGTTCAGTGAGGTGGAGAACAGAGTTTAGGGTGGAGAACAGAACTCGAGGGTTACGTGAATTTGCAGCAATGATATCAGAGAAGTATTGTGATTTAGCAGTTTTCACTGCTTTCTGATATCGGCGCCAGCTCTCTTTTACCATCTCAAAAGAGACCTGCAGACTGTCTTTTTTCCACTTCCTCTCCACCTTTCGGCATTGCTGCCTAACAGCTCTGGTCGTGTCGTTCAGCCACGGTTCAGCCCTGAGTTTTGGTCTCCTAGATTTAATAGGCGCCACTTGGTCCAAAGCCTTTAAACAAACAGAGTCAAACTGGTTTGTCAGCTCCTCAGTGCTGGAGAGGAACCCCGGGGGCTGAATTAACATGTCATTGTTGTAGACCTCAGTGAAACGTGCGGCAGTTAAATGGTTAACATTCCTGCCTTTACGTGCAGGAATGCATGTTTTAGGTGTTACATGGGGGATGTTGACCTGAAAATTCACTGGCCTATGATCTGAGAATGCATTGTCTCCTATTTCAAGGTTTGAAACGGTCACATCACATGTTAAAACAAGGTCCAACAAATGTCCACGCTGCTGTGTGGAAGAGTTCACGTGTTGAGTTAAATTAAATGAGTCCAATAAATCTAAAAAGTCCTTAACCATGGGCTTCTCAGGACAACACACGTGCAAGTTGAAGTCGCCTGAAATGACGACCCGAGAATATTTAGCTGTAATTTCAGCCAAGAAATCAGAAAACTCGCTGATGAAGTTCTTAGAACGAGGCGGCCGGTAGACAAGAGCACACAAAGTTACAGGTGAATGTCCGAGTTCAAACACAGTCAGCTCAAAGCTAGAGCAGGAGACTGGAATGGACAGTTGTTTACAGTCAAAAGTTGATTTGAAGATAGTTAATAACCCACCGCCACGACCTGATGGTCGCGGGTCGTTAAAAAACAAACAGTTTGGTGGTATTATTTCCGTCAATGCGCTGGACTCACCAGACGACATCCACGATTCTGTGATGCAGAAAAAGTCCAAGTCGTGCTCTTCAAAGTAATCCCTGAGGATGAACGTTTTGTTGCAAACAGATCGGGCGTTGACAACACAGAATTTGATGATATCCGAGCTAGCCGCTGATGAGCTGCTAGCAGCTGATGTGCTAACAGCTGGTGGGGGAGCGCCCCGCGGCTCGCTGCCCACAGAGAGCTGCTCCGGCTGCAGATCCTCGTTGTTTTCCTGGTCCGTGCACGCGGGAGACTGGCGATGAGAATCGAGACCATCAGCTGAAGACAGCGAGGCAGAACGCCGGGCTCTGAGCTTCACCAGCCGGCCAGCTCGACAGCCGCGTTTCTTCCTCCGAGTCGATCGATTTCTCCGTGCAGGCTGGTGCGAAGAGCAGCGGAGGTAAACGGGCAGCTCGTCTCCGAGCAACGGGGGCAGAGGGGGCCTCCCCGATCCCGAGGTACGGTCATACTGGCCCGAATCAGCGACATCCGCGGCAGCAAACCGTAAATCCAGAAGCTGCTTCCGATCATAAACCAGCAGTGTACTTATGTCTCCAATGAAGAACGAACAAAACACAAAAATTCCAAACACCCACAGGAGAGGCGGACACGCAGCCATGCTTATGGGCGCCATCTTGAAGATGGCGCCCATAAGTAGATCTGTCCAGTAGATCTGTCCAGATGTCCCTGTGATGGACTGGAGACCTGTCCATGTGTCCCTCAGATGGACTAGAGAACTGTCCAGCTGTCCCTGTGATGGACTGGAGACATGTGCAGGGTGTCCCTGTGATAGATTGGAGACCTGTCCCTTTTTTCCAAGATGGTGCAGGTGTGTATGGCTTGCCGTCCCTCGCTCTCTGTTTCTCTTCTATTTTATTTTTATTTTTACAACGCTTTGTGCAATGTACCGAATCATATTTGCAGTATGATCGTCTGTCACTTTTGGAGTTTTGTAAATTTGCTGTAATTCCTGCAAAGTTTTTGTACAGTGGTCAGCACTCACCTCCACTGGTTCTGTCTGAGATTCCTGCATTTCTTCTGCGTGACCCTGGCCTTTCTTCCAGGAGGAAACGTTGCAGACGTTATGGGAAGTATGCAGGGTTTTTGGTGAAACTGTGGCACCGTGGGGATTATTGTGTCAAGTGTTATGGGGCTCGCTCTGGATCTGATCATCGCCTCTCTGATCCGTGGTGCTCCAGGGACCCAGCTGCTGGCCATCTACCCGTGCGTTCAGTCCATGTAAACAACTGGAGTTGTTTACCTGTGCGCCGCACAAGCCGACCTGGAGGTACTGTTCTTCAAAATCTGCCCGCTTTGGCGCGCACTCCCCCCACTACATCTGTGTCGGCTTTGGACCCTATCAGGATGTGTTTGATTAATGGAGGATCTGTTTCCAACAAGACTTTCATCCTCAATTACTTTTTTAAAGACGAGGAGTTGGATTTTTTTCTACATCAGAATCTTGGATATCAGATGGTGAGTCCAACGCCTTGGTAGAATAATTACCTCCGGACTGTCTGTGTTTTAATGCCCCGCGACCATCAGGCCAGCATGGTGGTGGATTATTAACAGTCTTTAAACCAAACTTTGCCTGTAAACAGTTGGCCATCCCTTTTTCCCGCTCTAGCTTTGAGCTGAGCGTCTTTGAACTCGGACATTCTCCTCCGGTTCTGTGCACACTTGTCTCCCGCCCCCCTCGATCCAAGGACTTTATAAGTGAATTCTCTGACATTTTGGCTGATATTACACCAGGATAAACTCACTTATTGATTATTGGGGACTTTAATATCCATGTGTGTTGTCAGGAGAAGCCCTTAATGAAGGACTTTCCAGATTTATTGGACTCTTTTAATTTATCTCAGCAGGTAAACGCTCCCACCCAAAAACACAGTCACACGCTGAGCCTCGTTTTAACACGCAGTGTCTCTGTTTCTAATTTGGTAATCGGTGACAATGTTTTTTCAGATCACATGCCTGTATTGTTTGACTTTACCNACACAGTGACTGCTGTGACCCAAAAAGGAAGGAGTGGGTAAAGATGATGGATGGATGGATGGATGAATGGATGGATGAATGGATGGATGGACCTGTCTAAGTGCATCCATTGTGCCCTCACTGTGCTTCCCACAGCTGTTGATAGATGGCAGCCCTTAGATGTTACTGACTTTGAATCTATTCTCCCACCAATCAGATCCTTATTTGAATGTTCATTTTGAACATTTTAATAATGTACTATCTTTATTGTGTGGTTTTTTTTTTACATTCAGGTTTAAGCTGAAGAATAGCTTCTGAAAATCCACAGGTCGGGTGTTTGTGACTAGTGAAAACTGATTGTGCCTTCTTTGTAGTTGATCTTAAAATAAACTACTCTGTGCTTATATTAGACTTCTGTGTGCTCATTTTTTTATTAACAGTAATGCAAAAAAATATTCTACTCAATTTTACCTTAGCAACCAGCAGCGTTATCATCTCCTTCACTGTCTCTTCAATAAGATGGTCAATTTGGGAGTGATACTGTCGCTGCAGAAGAAAAAACATGTCAGAATTTACAGCCATATACAGTACATGAAACTCTTTCAATTACAACACTGAAGATAATTATTAGGTTCAAACTTTGAGTACGGTAAATCTTAATAATTAGAAAGCTACAAATCAACCAAACAGCCAGACAGCTAGCCAACCAACCAACCAACCAACCAACCAACCAACCAACCAACCAACCAATCAACCATCCATCCATCCATCATCCATCCATCCATCCATCCATCCATCCACCCATCCATCCATCCATCCATCCATCCATCCATATATCTGCTGTGGTAAAGTCAGTTTTCACAACTTACTAAGATAAAATAAGATGGAACCTTATTGATCCCACAGGAAATTGTTGTGCCAGAGTTTCAGTACAAAGGAGCATACACATAGAATCACACAATATATAAAAAAACAGTGAATATCAAAATACCAGCAATTAAGATCTAAACAGGTCAGGTGCACACATGTGAAATATCTACGGTACTAGTCCATACCAAACTTAACCTATGATCAAAATAATAGAAATAAGGTCCTAGATACATCCATCCATTCTCTTCAGATGATCCGGGGTCGGGTCGCAGGGGTAGCAGCCTAATGCCCCTTTTCCACCGGTCGGCACGGGTCGGATGAGGAGCCAAGATGGTATAGTGGTTAGGGCGTTTGACTTGGGACCCGAAGGACGCGGGTTCGCGTCCCGGCCACTACACACCTTGGGGTGTCTATGAGTGCACACCTAATTCTCCAGCTCCCCGAGCGCCCTCTGGCTGCTCACTGCACCACCTGGGGTGGTTGGGTTAAATGCAGAGACGAATTTCGTCTGTGTATGGGAAACATACGCAGATGACAGACAAACACATTATTATTATTATTATTATGTTACGTCATATGTGCGTCGCAGAGACCCCCTTTACGCCTTCCCCACCTGATATTCCGTGCTGCTCCGCGCCAGATTTCTTGAGATTTTTGGTGTGGTTTCAGAGGGGTGCCAACGCGTGCTCACCCGCTCCGGAAGGAGGAAGGAGGAGACTCGAGCTGTTTTCACGGAAGCGAGGGAAGCGATCACGGCAGGACTTTACATGAATAACACGGTAAAAACAATTATTTGTTTTTAAAATTATAGCAAAGATGGGTCTTCAGCTGAACGTGTCCTTAATAAAATCACGTACTGCTCAAAACTGCAGGAATTTAAAAAGTAGGATCGCCACGAGCAACGCGCGCGGGCGGCTTTATGTCTTTAAAATGTAGCTCAATGAACAGATATAAAAATATATTTCATAGCTGACTTTATAGTACGAGGGCTCCTGAGCTCAACCACGCTTTAATATTGTCACGTAGTGATCAAATCTGCTGCATTTAAAGTAGGTTCGCTTTGACTTCTTCCAAACCTGTGCGTGCACTACGAAAATAAATTATAAAAATTTGAATAATAATTCAAATAACTCAAACGGGTTACAGTCAGTACATGAACATGTTGTGATTAAAATGAGTTAGTTTGAAAAATATCTGCCATGTGGTTTTTGAGGTATTAGCTGATATGTGTTACAAAGTACAAGGGAGAAAAAGATACGAGCTAGCTTGACACATTTATGTCTATAAAACATTGAATATTTATTCAAATAACTCAAACAGGTTATAGTTAGTACATGAACATGTTGTGATTTTTATGAGTTAGTTTGAAAAATATCTGCCATGTGGTTTTTGATATAATTGATGATATCAAAGTCAAAAGTCAAAGTCAACTTTATTGTCAGATCTGCAATATGTACAGTGCAGGACATACACAGGACCGAAATTGCGTTTCTCTCAGTCCCTCGGTGCAACAGTAAACATCTAAACATTGAAACACTGAAACATATAATAATAGACATAAGCATAAAAATAGTAAAACTAACACTGTCCTGTTTTTTTTTTTTTTTTTTTTTTGCATAGTGGTATAAAAAAAGAGTATAAAAAGTATAACTAAAATAAACTAAAGGTTTCTAGCATTGACATTTGCAAAGTGGCAAAGCAGCGTATGAGTCAATGTACACAGTATATGTATGAGGTAGTAGTTGATGTTGTTGTAGAGGCAAAAAGTGGCATATGCAGTAAGGCACATTGGGCATCCCTAAATAAGACCGTTCAGAGCACACTGTATATGTACCAGCAGTGGTGTAGATATTAGAGTAGTGTAAATAAATGTAAACAGTAGTAATTACATGTAAGCAGTAGTAATAAAAGTAAACAGTATTAATAAATGTAAACAGAGAATGTAAACAGTATTATGATTATAGGCAGTGATGTAATACAGACATTAGTGCAAGTATGAGAAGTAGTGCAAACTGTATGAGCACATGACCGAGAGTTTAGTGAAAACCCGTTTGGTGACACAGAGTCTAGTGTTAAAAACTTTGTGTTGAGTGATAATATGTGAGAAAGTTTTAGTGTTAAGGCAGTTCAAATGGGAGGGGAGGCAGAGCAGGCAGAGTGTTTAGCATTCTGACTGCCTGATGAACAGAGCTGTCTCTCAGTCTGCTGGTTCGAGCCTGGAGACTCCTCAGTCTCCTTCCTGATGGCAGCAGTCTGAAGCAGCTGTGTAGTGGGTGTGTGGGATCACCTGCCATGCGGTGGGCTTTCCGAGTGAGGCGTTTGCTGTGTAAGTCCTGCAGTGAGGGCAAGGAGGTGCCCACGATCTTCTCAGCTGCTCTCACAATGCGCTGGAGGCTCTTGCGGCAGGATGCAGTACATGCACCAAACCACACAGTGATGCAGCTGGTCAGGACACTTTCTATGGCACCTCTGTAGAAGGTGCTCATGATGGGGGTTGAAGCTCCAGCCCTTTTCAGCTTGCGGAGAAAGTAGAGACGCTGGTGAGCCTTCTTTGCCAGTGCTGCAGTGTTCCTGCTCCAGGACAGGTCCTTTGAGACGTGCACTCCCAGGAACTTGGTGCTGTCCACTCTCTCCACTGCGGTGCTGTTGATGGTCAGAGGAGCATGTTGGGCATCCCTCTTCCTGAAGTCCACAACAATCTCCTTTGTCTTCTCCACGTTGAGAGTGAGATTGTTGTGTCCGCACCACAAGGCCAGGCGGCTCACCTCGTTCCTGTAGTCCGTCTCATCGTTGTTGCTGATGAGACCTACCACTGTTGTGTCGTCCGCAAACTTGATGAAGTGGTTGGAGCTGTACGATGGTGTGCAGTCGTGTGTTAGCAGGGTGAATAGAAGGGGGCTCAGCACACATCCTTGTGGGGCCCCTGTGTTCAATGTGATGGTGCTAGATGTGTTACTCCCGACCCGTACTGTCTGTGGTCTCCCGGTCAGGAAGTCTAGCAGCCAGTTACACATTGAGGTGTTCAGCCCCAGACTGTCCAGTTTAAGGATGAGCTGTTGGGGGATGATGGTGTTAAATGCCGAGCTGAAGTCGATGAACAACATTCTAACATAAGAGTCCTTCGTGTCCAGATGTGTGAGAGCTGTGTGAAGGGCAGAGGAGATGGCATCGTCGGTTGAGCGATTAGGTCGGTATGCAAATTGGAAGGGATCCAGGGAGGCAGGGAGGACAGATGTGATGCTTTTCATGACTAGCCGTTCAAAGCACTTCATCAGGATGGGGGTGAGTGCTACTGGGCGATAGTCATTGAGGCATGCGGGCGTTGCCTTCTTTGGGACAGGGATGATGGTGGTGGCTTTGAAACAGGTGGGGACGATGGCCTGGCTCAGTGAGATGTTAAAGATGTCCGTGAAGACCGCTGCGAGTTCCCCTGCACAGTCCTTCAGCACACGACCAGGTATGTTGTCAGGACCAGAGGCCTTCCGGGCGTTAATCTTGATGTGATATGTGATACAAAGTACAAGGGAGAAAAAGATAGGAGCTGCTTGACACATTTATGTCTATAAAACATTGAATATTTATTCAAATAACTCAAACAGGTTATAGTTAGTACATGAACATCCTGTGATTACATTCTATTAGTTAAAAAAAAAAACAGTTTCTGGACTAAATTAACCACATTTTTCTTTTACAGTCACCAGAAGAAAATCACCAGAATTCAACAACCTGTGTCATCATTCACAGACCATCCATCTACCAATAACATAAAAGACAAGTTAATTAAAAACTATAAAAAGCATACAAAAATAAATACATATACCAGTCTTACTGCAGGTGTGTTAAAATGCCATAAAAGATAAGATCACGTGTTAAAAGCCAAGGAATAAATGTGTGTTTTTAAATAAGATTTAAAAAGTTTTGAGGACTGTCAGCAGCAACTGCTCAGCTGATCTGAGAACGGGGAGGGCAGGAAGGTTGAAGCAGCTCAGACAAATATGGTTTTGCAACTTTATCAAGCACCTTGTGCATAACTAAATAATAAAATATGTTTTTAATACATCTTTATTGTAAAAATACTAAATTGGAAAATACATGGGTTTAAAGAAGGCAACAAGGTAGGATTATGAATTGGGTTTAAAGATTACAGCTCATGAGGTACTCATTATAGCATGACATCTCTTTCACAACATTCTGTCAAAGCCTTTATTGTGTTCTTCTTCTAGTGGTGGCTACTAGTAAATAGCTTGAGGGAACACTACTGCCACCATGTGGTAAGACGAGTAGGATTCTGGACCCCGCCCACAGAAGGGGTACAAAAAAGCTGTGGAAACAGAATATAGATGTGACCCGACCCGAACTGAGCCGATCTGAGCCGATCCGAGCCCAGCGGTGGAAAAGAGGCAAGTAAGGAGGCCCAGACTTCCCTCTCCCCAGCCACTTAGGCCAGCTTCTCCGGGAGAATCCCAAGGTGTTCCCAGGCCGAAACATAGTCCCTCCAGCGTGTCCTGGGTCTTCCTCTGGGTCTCCTCTCAGTGGGACATGCCCAGAACACCTCACCAGGGAGGCGTCCAGGAGGCATCCTAACCAGATGCCCAAGCCACCTCAACTGGCTCCTCTCGATGTGGAGAAGCAGCGGCTCTACTCTGAGTCCCTCCCGGATGACTGAGCTTCTCACCCTATCTCTAAGGGAGAGTCCAGACATCCTACGGAGAAAACTCATTTCAGCCGCTTGTATCCGAGATCTCGTTCTTTCGGTAAACTGGTTGGGCTAACTCCCACGCACCCTCCAGGATCCTGTTGAGGGTGTAGAGCTGGTCCAGTGTTCCACGACCAGGACAAAAACCACACTGCTCCTCCTGAATCCGAGGTTCGACTATCCGATGGACCCTCCTCTCCAGAACCCCTGAATAGACCTTACCAGGGATACAAAATACAATCAATCTGTATTATCTATTGGGGATTTTTTTGACAAAGGTTATGGATATTTGTATTACTATGGTTGAGAA
>JBBPBX010056038.1:10307-22899 GCA_038048925.1 Garcialebias charrua
TCTCGTTCTCACAGCTTCCATTCAGAATTGAAAAAGACTTCTGGACAGAAGTCGAAACGTTTTCTGCAACAAATAAAGTCCAGTTGATCCTGTATTGAACGCCTTTTTTGATTTCATCATGTCCTGGACGACTGAGAATCTTCACCAGCATATACAGGTAGTCCCCGAATTACGAGCGCTCTGATCTGCGAGGTTCCAGACTTACGAGCTGCGAATTTTTGGAAAAAACGAAAAAAATACTGAGTTTTCATGTGTTTTTTCACTACAGTTAGCAAGTTAAGCATATAAACACACGTTTCCGATCATTTTTATGCACTCAAAAGTAGTTTTTAGATGAAAATAGAGTGTTTTTAGGTGCGCTGGCGAAATTTACGAGCGGACTTCCGGGTTGCGAATTTTTGGAAAAAACGAAAAAAATACTGAGTTTTCATGTGTTTTTTCACTACAGTTAGCAAGTTAAGCATATAAACACACGTTTCCGATCATTTTTATGCACTCAAAAGTAGTTTTTAGATGAAAATAGAGTGTTTTTAGGTGCGCTGGCGAAATTTACGAGCGGACTTCCGGGTTTACGAGAGAAATGGCGGCCGTTCCAAATTACGAGATTTCCGGTTTACGAGCGCCCCCTTGTGACGGATCTCGCTCGTAAATCGGGGAATACCTGTATATATATAATTTTTTTTTTTTTTTTTTTGGGTGATCCTACTTTCGAATTTTTGACATACGAGCACCCCCTAGGGACGGAACTCGCTCGTAAGTCGGGGACTACCTGTATTGTAGAGAAATAACGCTAAATGTGTTATTTCATGATTTATAGCAGATTTTAGCCGCAGCTCCGGGAAAATCTGCACCTCTCCATATATGGGCATTGACGTCACTGAAGTATCCGCCTTGAATGCATGCGGAGTTCTAACAAGCACGCATCAACGTAGCTTCATTATTTCTGACCAGAGTAGTTATGAATACAACTAATAAAAACAATGTGTTGCCTAGTTCTAACCTTTTAACCGCAGCGGTGTTATATCTTATAACCGTGTTGTTTACAGCCGTGGCACAGTGGAAATGGCAGTCGACCCCCAATCGGAAGGTCGGAGGTTCGAGTCCCACATCCGCCCACCATGTGTCGTTGTGTCCCTGGGCAAGACACTTAACCCCGAGTTGCTCCCGGTAGGTCTGGATAGCGCCCTACAAGGCAGGCTACCACCAACGGTGTATGAATGTGTGTATGAATGGGTAGATGGCTCGTATTGTAAAGCGCTTTGGGGCTCCTCAGAGGGGGCTGGAAGGCGCTATATAAATAAGCTCCATTTACCATTTACCGTTTATTTAAAAAAAGCTCCATTTACCATTTACCGTTTATTTAAAAAAAGCTCCATTTACCATTTATTTAAAAAGTTCTAAAAAATAAAGAAAAACATGGAGCGCTGGTCCTGAACCCACAACTGCACCAGGAAATATTTAGAACCTCGCGCATCCACGTAGGACACGAGTTTAACTGCAGTTTTAACTCTCACTCTCATAAGCCTCCATCGCAAACTCACTCCTGCCTTCTGAGTGGAGCCTGTATTTACGTCACTCCGGACTTCGGCGATCTTCGGCCGGGTTTCCTGATGTTTCCGGGATTCCGTTGTTACTCCGTTGTTTATTTTTTAACACTCGCCTGGCCCAAATGCAAAAATGAAAATAGACATCATATTCTACTACAGTAATTGTCCAATATGGTGAATTGTCACTGTCACGGTGGGTGTTGTTTTTTAAGAGGAAACGACTCAGAGGTCCAGGCGGCTGTTTGTGGTGGAGCTGCCTGGTAGAGAGTACATCTCGGCAGAGTAGGACACGATCCACCGTCTGTCGGACACAGCGGTGGTCTCTTTGTGAATGTGTTTGTCCATGTGAAAAAGAACGTCTCACCACCTTGTCAGCAAGACCGGGTGTCTCTGAAGTGTGAGTCTAAACAGCCTTGTTCATGCCTGTTGAAGTCCGTGTTTACAGAAACAAAATGTGTGCCCTGTTTCAGGAGGTGACTCAGGACAGCGTGGCCAACTACAGCAACTTGTCCTTTGAAGAAGTTGTTCAAGAACTCATCAAGCAAAAAGAAGTGGTGAGAAAGAAAGACACCCACATCAAGGAGCTGGAGGACTACATCGACAACCTGCTTGTGCGTGTGATGGAGGAGACGCCGAGCATCCTACGGACGCCCTACGAGCCAAAAAAGAAGGCGGGTAAACTTTCTAAAAAGTAGAGGAAAAAATAATAAAACCAACAAAAGCACTGGATCAAATGATGCTGTTGTTTATCATGTGGGTGAAGCTGTGTGAGCAGACGGAACAAGGAAGTTTGGTGTCGAGGTATTAATTTCATTTGGTTATGATTTTTTTATACTTTTTTTTTTATGACTTGATTTTGTCAAGTCATACAGATTTATTACAATTCATCCAGATTTATTACACTTGCATCATACAAGTTTATTACAGTCATACAAACTTTATTACAGTTCATTAAGATTTATTACAGTCATACAAGTTTATTACAGTCATACATGTTTATTACACTTACATCATACACGTTTTATTACAGTCATACAAGTTTATTACAGTTCATCCAGATTTATTACACTTGCATCATACAAGTTTATTACAGTCATACAGATTTATTACAGTGGTACAAGTTTATTACAGTCATACAGATTTATTACAGTCATACATTTTTATTACACTTACATCATACACGTTTATTACAGTCATACAAGTTTATTACAGTTCATCCAGATTTATTACAGTGGTACAAGTTTATTACAGTCATACAGATTTATTACAGTCATACAAGTTTATTACTGTGCTATATAAATAAATTTGACTTGACTTGACTTGACTATTACAGTTCATCCAGATTTATTATAGTGGTACAAGTTTATTACAGTCATACAGATTTATTACAGTCATACAAGTTTATTACAGTCATACAGGTTTCCCGTTCATCCAAGTTTATTACAGTCATACAAGTTTATTAGTTCATACAGATTTATTACAGTCATACAGGTTTATTACAGTCAAGTTATACAATTTTATTACAGTCTTTGTTTTTTGTTGTCCATTTTAAGGTGCTTACACTATAATTATTTTTATAAAGTCAACGTTTTTCATGACGTTAGTGTTACTAAAGTTCTTCCTGCACATACGGTTGTAAAAAACTTCCACGTTAGTGTTTTCAGATTGTTGCCATTTGCCACAATCTGCTCGTGGTTGTGAATCCGTAGTTACAGTGTTTACACTCAACATTTTACAAACCAAGACAAACGTTGATTTTGTTTAACGACAGATCCAGGCTGGATGATTTCTAGATCACTTTAGACCAACTGGACACGTCAAGCATCTTTTAACTCATTACCTTCTGCTTTTTATGTCCAAGAACAAATGTACAGTCATCTTGTTTTCTGTATTTATTTTATTAGTGATGCATTTTAATTAGTTTTTTGATCAACAGTCTGTTTATTCACTGGACGTTAGGATTTACTGACTAAAAGTGCAATAGTCGATCTTCAGACGTTTTCAGGTGATGTTTACATTAGAGTCGGATGCTGGAGTTCAACTCGTTAGCCTCGACTCTTCGTATTGATCTGAGCGGAGGTAAAGCTCAGTTTATTGATCGATCAACCTTTAATAATTTAGCTGAAGATTGTATCATTGAATTAAGCTGCACGTTTGTACTTATGCTGCACATTTTTTTATTTATCAGTGTTTGGTGAATGTTACTTTTATTACCGTACGGTACTTCCACTTTGTTTATTGCCTCTTCTCGGTGCAAATCTACAGAACCCTGATCCACTTCTTCAGATGGTAAAACATAAAACAGCCCTTTAAAACCACAACTTACTTAAGTCCGCTTCACGTGCTCAACCTAACCCGTTGAAATGGAAAGGTTACTAGCGATTATCTTACCTGCTGTAGATGTGTTTTGAATGACCTCAACTTGGAGGAGTGGCTTAATTCTGACAGGACTGAAGATTCAAACAGTATCTACAGCAGGTAAGATGTTGTTGAAAATGTTCAAACTTTTCGTTGTGTATCTCCAACAGAAACGTTTTTATTTTGACCTTCCCACGGTCGTAGCGGTGTTTCAGATGAAACTCGTGTTCGATGGCGGCTCGGCGCCACAGACCGACGCTCGTGTTTTTCTGCTTCGCCGGGTGCCAACGAGGATCTGCTGATGACGTTAAACAACTTCCTGTCGTTGGGCTCACACGCTCCGTTTGTGGAGCAGACGTCTCGATCGTTGCTGGGAACGAGTCGGGTCAGAACTTTTCGTTTTGACACGACGGAAACGTTGAACGTTGTTCGACACAACGTGAAGAACCAGCGAGTTGTTCCTGGTTTTATCTGTTGGTGATGAAATCAATGATGTCGGTGATGACGGCGCAGATCTTCTCGCGTCTTGAATGTACTTTTCCTGGTTTTGATGCTGAAACGCGTAGTGCACGATCATTGCCTTCGATGTATTCGGGTTTTGTGATGGACTCGTTGAACCCACGCGACCTCGGAGCCGTCGTTCTGAACAAACGGCTGATCTTTCGCTCTTTGATGCCAAAAGTGTTTCAGTCGTCGTGGAGTTGTGTCGGTACGTTCACACCTGGAGGTTTATCGATCGATCGGACTCGGATCAAAGTCGACGAGCAGCAAATGTTACGAGAAGAAACTTCACGTGAAGTCTCGCGGTTCAGATCCATTTGGTCGAGTTTTCCGCGCACGTTAGTTTTGTAGCTGCACGTTAGTGGATTGTTTTGGGATCCACGTGTACAAATAAAGATGTTTTCCTGTATTTCGGCTGTAAAACGAGCCGACGGTCAGCTAAAGAGGAACTCGTACAGCGTTTTAATAAAAACTGAACAAAATGGCCGCCTCTTCTGGATATTTCAGAACACGTCGGGCATTTTTCATTTTCAGGTCAGACGAGGTCCAACCGTCCGGTTCTGGACGGGTTCTGTTCAGTGGACCAGAGCAGGCTGGTGTTGGACTCGGTCAGCGTTTGTCCTACGGTACTCGTCTTGACAGGGTGCACATCTGGTCCACGAGTTTTGTCGACGGGGTGGGGGGTCCAGGGAGACTGACACACATCTGTGTGTGTGTGTGTGTGTGTTGTTCTGCCTGAGGGGAACAGTGCGCTACGTCTGTAGCTTTTTAGCTAGCACATCTGTATTGCGTGCCACTTTTCTGGTGGAACGTCAGTTGTTGGGGGTGTTGGTTCTGTTGAGGGCGGGGCGCCCTGGTGTCGGGTCTGAACGGGCCTGAGTTCTTGCTCGCTGCTTGAAGAGCAGATCGAGTGTTTGGAGGTTTGAACTCATCTGTCAACAGGTTAGACGCTTCCTTTACTTTTTCTTTCCTTTGTTGAGTTTTTAAATGTTTGTCCACGTTGAGGACGTGTAAAAACAAATCTGTCGTTCTGGGAGTCGAACTGTTCGTGTTGATCCAGCTCGTCTCAAACAAGTCGGCACGGCAGCGTGTTCGTTTGGTCATGAAGCTGAGAACAGCTGATTGACTAACGAGGAGTTCAGACGAACGTTTCCTTCACTTCCTGCTTCACAAGTGAAGAATCAAATGAAGACGCCACAGAGCTCGAGTCGGAGCGACCTGGTGTCACCACAGACTCTAAAGACGGGCGACACGTCTCCGCCCACTTCCTGTCGTCAACTCACAGCCAGTTTGTCCCGTTGACGGGGGCGGCCATGTTTGATCCCTGCAGTTCACGCCACTTCCTCTGAGCTGCAGCCGTTTGAGACTCGGACAATTTCAAACTAATTTTCAGTTCTGCTGTCGGAGTTCTTACACGACCGAATCCTCAAAGTGTTCTGCAAATATTCTGAATAAATAATGTGTAAACAGTGAACGGCGTTTCGTTTGAGTCAAAGTGAGACGACTCCGGGAGTTTTTACAGAATGTGAGATGAAATGAAAACGTTTAAATATCATTTTGTGACAAAATCACCGAACAACAAGACGCAGTTCTGAGTTTTGTCTCGAGGCCGCAGCTTTGATTTTATTAAATATTTTAGATTTCGAGGCTTCGCTGCGTTGACGGGAGCGGTCGGGCGGTTCGGACCTAAACGGACGTTTGACACAAACTTTTTGATGAAATTAATGTTTCGATTAATTTAAACATTTCTGCACGTTGCTCACGTTTTTTATTTTTTCAAACTATCTTTTAGCTCAGCTTTCTGTGACCGCATTAAGCTTTTAAATAAACTTTTCAACAAACTACTCGATATGCAAGACGCTCCCGGCTGAATGTTCGGGGATGAGAATGTGTTGTTGTTGTTGTTGTTTAGACACACGGGGCTGTAGAGGTAAACAGTAAACAGCTGCTCTCTGTGAAGTGACCTCAAAATGTACTTTACTCTCTCTTTGCTGCAGTTTGTATTATTATTAATATTATTATTAATATTTAGATATGTGCACTGTCACATGATGTAGGTTTGTTTTTCTTTGGAATAAAGTTTGTGTAAAAGAAATCGGCTCCAAGTTTCTTTTTACCGCCAATGAAAAAGTTTGTAATTATTAACATTTTAACTTTTTACAGCTAATCTTTTCTTTGAAGTGTTTTTAGAGTTGTCCTGTTGGATAAAACAAATACTTTAAGCAGCAGCTGAAGTTGGACCAGTTCCTCTGATCGAGTCTGTTTCTGTCCCGCTCAGAGCTGCTGCTTTGGTTTCTCCTAGTTATTTATTTTATTTACATGTATTTGTAAAGAAGAGGTGAGCTCCTAAAGCTTTAATAACAACAGATCTTTAAATTGATTATTTATAAAATCGCTGCGTAAAACTGTACGAGACAAAAAGCCTAAAAGCAGATGAAAATATCAAGTACTGCAGTAAAAATTGACAAATGCTACAGTAAAATTAGGCAAATGTTACAGTAAAAACTATCAAATATTACAGTAAAATTAGGCAAATGCTACAGTAAAAACTGATAAATACTAAAGGAAAAACTGGTGAATGCTACAATAAAATTAGGCAAAATGTTACAGTAAAAAACTATCAAATACTACAGTAAAAATAGGCAAATACTACAGTAAAAACTGATAAATACTAAAGTAAAAACTGTCAAATGCAACAGTAAAAATTGACAAATGCTACAGTAAAAACTGATAAATACTAAAGTAAAAACTGTCAAATGCTACAGTAAAATTAGGCAAATACTACAGTCAAATATTACAGTAAAATCAGGCAAATGTTACAGTAAAAACTATCCAATGCTACAGTAAAAAACTGATAAATACTAAAGTAAAAACTGACAAATGCTACAGTAAAATTAGGCAAATACTACAGTTAAAAACTATCAAATATTACAGTAAAATCAGGCAAATGTTACAGTGAAAACTATCAAATGCTACAGTAAAAACTATCCAATGCTACAGTAAAAAACTGATAAATACTAAAGTAAAAATTGATAAATACTAAAGTAAAAACTCAAATGCTACAGTACAAATTGACAAATGCTACAGTAAAAATGGATAAATACTAAAGTAAAAACTGACAAATACAACAATAAAAATTAACAAATGCTACAGTACAAATTGACAAATGCTACAGTAAAATTAGGCAAATGTTACAGTAAAAATTGACAAATGCTACAGTAAAAACTGATAAATACTAAAGTAAAAACTGTCAAATGCTACAGTAAAATTAGGCAAATACTACAGTTAAAAACTATCAAATATTACAGTAAAATCAGGCAAATGTTACAGTAAAAATTATCAAATGCTTCAGTAAAAACTATCCAATGCTACAGTAAAATTAGGCAAATACTACAGTTAAGAACTATCAAATATTACAGTAAAATCAGGCAAATGTTACAGTAAAAATTATCAAATGCTTCAGTAAAAACTATCCAATGCTACAGTAAAAAACTGATAAATACTAAAGTAAAAACTGACAAATGCTACAGTAAAAATTGATAAATACTAAAGTAAAAACTCAAATGCTACAGTACAAATTGACAAATGCTACAGTAAAAATGGATAAATACTAAAGTAAAAACTGACAAATACTACAATAAAAATTGACAAATGCTACAGTAAAAATGTATAAATACTAAAGTAAAAACTGACAAATACTACAGTAAAAATTGACAAAATACTACAGTTACAACTGACAAATACTACTGTACAGTTAAAATAGAAAAAAATACTACAGTTAAAGCTGACACACAATATAGTTAAAGTGGAAAAATATTACAATTAAATTGGAGAAATACTACAGTTAAAATATACAAATATTACAGTTACCGTAAAAATGCCAAATAATAGTTAAAATTGAAAAAATACAGTTACAACTGACAAATACTACAGTTAAAATGGAAATATACTGGAGTTAAAATAGACAAATACTACAGTAAAATTTGGCAAGTTAGTTAAAAATGACAAATTGTTAAAATTAGGCAAGTACTACAGGTAAAATGAACAAATACTAGAATAAAAATTTACAACTACAGTAAAATTAAGCAAGCACTGCAGGTAAAATGGACAAATACTGAAGTAAAAACAGGCAAATGCTACAGGTAAAATGGAGAAGTACTACTACTTAAATGGGCAAATACTACAGTAAAAACAAACCTTTTTAAAACTTGCCAGCATCTTGCTCCACATTTAATCTATTGTATTGAGGTTTGGGGAAAAGTGTGCAAAACAATTACAAAGCCTGTTTTTATTTTACAAAAGAGAGCTGTAAGAGTAATCACCAGAAAACATTTCAGTCACCCATCAAACACCTTGTTTCTTCAGCTAAATTTATTGAAATTCCAGGAATTGGTAGAATATAGTATTTTATCAGTTATGTATAGGGCTCATAATAACACATTACCTTTAAATATCCAAAGAAATTTTATAAAAAGACAAAGTTGTTACAATCTCAAAGGGACAGAGATATTCATCAAACCACAATTCAGAACCAGCTTAAAGGGACGGTCTACCTCAATTCAGGGAGTTCGATTGTGGAATGCTCTGGAGAGTGATGTTAAAAATGCAAAATCAATGTATACATTTAAGAAAAAGGTCAAAAAGGACTTGCTCAAAAACTATATATGATGTAACTCAGTGTGTTTGTGTATTACACTTATGTTGTACTTATGATGTAGCTTAGTGCGTTTGTGTATTACAGTTAGAAAAATTAAGTAGATTATTCATTTTGTGATGTAGTTTGTGTATTACAGTTAGAAAAATTAAGTAGAATTATTCATTTTGTGATGTAGTTTGTGTATTACAGTTAGAAAATTAAGTAGAATTATTCATTTTGTGATGTAGTTTGTGTATTACAGTTAGAAAAATTAAGTAGAATTATTCATTTTGTGATGTAGTTTGTGTATTACAGTTAGAAAAATTAAGTAGAATTATTCATTTTGTGATGTAGTTTGTGTATTACAGTTAGAAAAATTAAGTAGAATTATTCATTTTGTGATGTAGTTTGTGTATTACAGTTAGAAAAATTAAGTAGAATTATTCATTTTGTGATGTAGTTTGTGTATTACAGTTAGAAAAATTAAGTAGAATTATTCATTTTGTGATGTAGTTTGTGTATTACAGTTAGAAAATTAAGTAGAATTATTCATTTTGTGATGTAGTTTGTGTATTACAGTTAGAAAAATTAAGTAGAATTATTCATTTTGTGATGTAGTTTGTGTATTACAGTTAGAAAAATTAAGTAGAATTATTCATTTTGTGATGTAGTTTGTGTATTACAGTTAGAAAAATTAAGTAGAATTATTCATTTTGTGATGTAGTTTGTGTATTACAGTTAGAAAAATTAAGTAGAATTATTCATTTTGTGATGTAGTTTGTGTATTACAGTTAGAAAAATTAAGTAGAATTATTCATTTTGTGATGTAGTTTGTGTATTACAGTTAGAAAAATTAAGTAGAATTATTCATTTTGTGATGTAGTTTGTGTATTACAGTTAGAAAAATTAAGTAGAATTATTCATTTTGTGATGTAGTTTGTGTATTACAGTTAGAAAAATTAAGTAGAATTATTCATTTGTGATGTAGTTTGAAGGTTATCATTGGTTGAACAAACTGTGAAATAAGGGGCAGATATAATAAGATTTCATCTTCTTTCTGCTCCCTTCATTTTATCCTACCTGTATTCTTGTATCTGATGAAACTGTCTTGTATTGTTCTTTTAAAATGAATGAATAAACATCAAATCAAATTGAAGTACTTCAGTAGGCTCAGCTTGTTTGGACTTTCAGTGGTATTACTTTGTCGTGCGTACTCATTGTAGCTTGAGGAGATGCAGCCGGGGGTCACTTCCTGCAGGAGTTTCATAATATTTCAGGGTGTCCGCGGGGTCTTGAAAGTTATTAAAAGTTGATAAATCAATTTAGGGAAAATTAAGGGTCTTGAAAAGTATTAAAAAGTCTTGAAAGCTATTTGATGAGGTATTATTTTTTTTGCTGTTATTCTAGCTTTAAATAATTTGACAGCAAAAAGTATGTATGACTAATATTTGTTTTCCTCACCGCGGAGGATTCAGAAACTGCTTCGCACCAATCTAGAGTGTCAGGTTACAACAGCCTTATAAGGTAAAAAAAAAAAAAACTGCAGCACGAGTTGAACCGGGTGAGGGGGGAAGGTGGAAGCAGATTAGAGGCAGTGTTTTCCAAGGAAATCAAGAGAATTTTACAAATGACCAACGCAGAGAAAACTGTTCAACCAAGTCCTTTAAAATGTGGGAGCTCGACGCTTCATAAAAAAAAATATAAAAAACTGCACGACATGCAGCTTTTAAAAATGACGACACGACACGGGAGAACAACGCTGATGAAACATAAACAAGACCGAGTCGTAAAGTAACAGCAGCAGTAAGTCTCTACGTTAAACCATTTGTTCTGTTTCAAAGTGACAAAACATAATGTCAGTGTCTCTGCTCTGTATTGAACGCCTTTTTTATTTTTTGACTAGCCATCTTTTTTGTGTATGTCCGAATTATATTGGGATATGTTAATAAATGTATTTTTTCCTAAAGTCAAAAGTCGTTAAAGAGCTAAGTTTTCCTTATGCTGTAGAGGAGAAAGTGCCCAGGTAACACACATTGTTTGGAAAGTAAAATAGTTACAATCAGTGATGCTGTTCTGAGTCTATCACTAAATCAGAAAACTGTAAAAAGCCCCTCCTAAATTCACTGTTGGTGGTTATTAAAATGTCACCTGTTCATTGGGTAAAGTTAATATTCTTATTTTTATATGTGCAGTTGTGTCACCATTGTTTAGTAAAATAGTATGTTGTGTTACAAATAAAACTAAATAAAAAATTAACAAATTAAAAGTCAATTGCACCCCTAAAGTCACTGATAAATTGTCACATTAATTTCATTATCTTAGCCACAGGAGTGAGTTTAAAAACAGGATGACGTCTATATGAACTAGTTGAATGAGGTTTCTCTAAAATATCCTGATACATGATCAATAATTTCAACAATCTTTTAATCTGTCCACATGACCTGACTTTATTTTGTTAGATGTCTCTAAAATAGTAGCCTGGCCCTCGCCTTCCTGCACAGCTCCGCTCAATTCTCATTTCCCTTCACTGCACAGTCTGGGATTCCTCCCATAGACAACGATTTCTCCGGCCGATTTTTGACCGGACCAATCAGAGAGCAGAAGGCGGAGTTTTGAACGACGTCGACTGACGTCGTCATTCAAAATGGCTGCCGCCACGAAGGAATTTTCAATAAAACAAGGTAAAAAACTATTATTTCTCTGCTGAGAAAAAATATATTTCATAGCTGACGTTATATCAGAAGTGTTCCTGAGCTTAACAGTTCCTAAATCAATTCACGAAATGGTCAAATCTGCTGGATATTAAATAGTTTCGGTTTGATATTTTCCAAACAGCCTCGGGTGCGCTACGAAAATAAATGATAAAAAATCGAATTTTATCTCAAATGTTTCATCTAGGCCAACAGTCAGTAAATTAAAGACATATAATTACACACTGGTGGCAGAAAAAATATCCACCGAGTGGTTTCTGAGCAATTTATCTGATAGCCTGGACCTCGCCAGGCTAAACTAACAAAACTCTGCCTCCTGTTCTCTGATTGGTCCATTCAAAAATCTCCAGGAGAAATCGTTGTCTATGGCAGAGATGCCAGACCCTAGTCCAAAGCGAAGTGAAGGACAAGGGTCTGGTTTAAACCAGGCTACTAAAATAGTTATTGAATCAAGTGTTTACATGTAGGTAAACATAGATGTTTAACAACTTGTTAAAATGGAAATGGCATCTACTTTATTCAAGAAATTCTGGCAAAACATTTAAGAAATGAGCTGGTGAAGATTCTCAGACGTCCAGGACATGATAAATCAAAAAGGCGTTCAATACAAGATCAACTGGACTTTTGATCTTGTATTGAACGCCTTTTTGATTTTAAGAAATTAGTTTTTATTGTTAGCAAAATGTTCTGCTGTATTTGGCTTGCTGCTGTTGTTGTTTGTTAATTTTTTGGTTGACACAATCTTTCCTATTTATGTATGTCCTCATTAAATTAGGTTAGTAAATGACTTTTACCTGAAGCATGATTTAAAAAATACAAAATCTTTCAGGGGGGGGGGG